>JAAAKG020108767.1:0-15557 GCA_010014905.2 Druon quercuslanigerum | reverse complement strand
AGCAAAGAAAGAAGTTTAAAAGGGTTATGTAAGGTTCCTTTTTTAGTAAATAAATATTATTGATAATTACCTATTTTCAAATTTGCGCATAAAGAATAAGGTTACCGACCGACGACTGACGACGAAGAGTTAATTGCATATGAATATACCTTTATGTTGACAACTTTGAAACATAACCTGCAAATTATATTTATCAAGTCATTAATTCTATTTTAATTTCGGTAATATTTGGCAATTGAATTATCTTCATTAAGTTGTGTCCATCAGGGTTCGATTACTTGTGTGCTTCAAGGTATAAAAAGTTTTGGGTTCCTTTTCAGCAAGTGGGATTCATTTTTGTTGCAGCTCCTTTGGAACCAAAAATGAGTTCCAATGGAAGCCTCAGTTTTTTCTGTGTATTAGCAGAAAACCAAAAAATATTGCAATAAATAAAAAGATGGGGAGTTGCTAAAAATTTTGGTTTATTCCATCAATAAATTTGATTGCTATTACAACTTTTTTTCCTTTTTCACTGTTCAAATTGCGGAAGGTAATTTTCGAAAAAAATTTCAAATATGTAGAAACACTTAGAAAGAAAAAAAAATGTAAATTCAAGAACTAAATATTTTTTTGTTTGAAAATCAATTTTTTGAACTGAAAATTTAACAATTTTCTTAAAAATAAAACTATTATTATAGAAATATAACCACTGGGTAGAAAATTAACTTTTTCTTTGTAAAATGATGGTTTCAGGTTGAAAATTCAACTGTTTTGTGGACAATTATTTTTTTTTTCTTTTAATTTAACTATTTGGTTAAGAAATAAACTTTTTTTTTAATATAGATATTTGCTGGAAAATTAAATTTTTTGTTGAAAAATTCGTCTTTTCGACTCTCATATTCAAAAAGTTTGTTTGAAATTGATGCAATTTTTTTAAAAATCATTTTTCGGGACCAAAAATTAATTTTCTTGATAGAAATTTCATATTTTGGTTGGAAATTTATCGATTTTATAAAAATTAGATCATTTGTTCAATTTTAACACAACTTCTTAATTGAAAACTGCTCCTTTGTTTAATTATTTTTTTAAAGATTCACTTCAGTATAGTGTCAGTATACTATAATTGACTGTGAACGAGTAAATAAAAATGAGCTTGAAAACCTGAAAAAAATTTATTTCAAGAACTAAATATTTTTTTGGTTTTTGAAAACGAATTTTTTGAACTGAAAATTTAACCATTTTCTTAAATCTTAAACTATTATTATAAAAATATAAATACTAGGTATGAAATTAACTTTTTCTTTGTGAAATCATGGTTTCGGGTTGAAAATTCAACTGTTTTGTGGAATGATTTTTTTTTCTTCAAAATTAAACTATTTGTTCTAAAATTAAACTATTTTATGAAAATATAACTATTTGGTAGTAAATTAACTTCTTTTTAAAGAATCGTATTTTTGAGTTGAAAATTCAACTATTTGGTTAAGAAATAAACTTCTTTAATACATATATTTGGGTTAAAAATCAAATTTTTGTTGAAAAATTCGTCTTTTCGGCTCTAATATTCAAAAAGTTTGTTTCAAATTAATGTAGTTTTTTTTAATTTTTTTCGGTACCAAAAATTAATTTTGTTGATAGAATTAAACCTTTTGGTTGGAAATTTATCGATTTTATAAAAAATACATTATTTTTTCAATTTCAATTCAACTTCCTGGTCGCAAGCTGCTCCTTTGTTCAATTATTTTTTAAAAATATTCAGTTTAGTATACTATAATTGACTGTAAACAAGTAAATAAAAATGAGCTTGAAAACCTGAAAAAAATTTATTTCAAGAACTAATTATTTTTTGGTTTTTTGAAAACCAATTTTTTGAACTGAAAATTTAACCATTCTTATAAAAATTAAACTATTATTATAACAATTTAACTACTAGGTATAAAATTATCTTTCTTTGTAAACTCAAGGTTTAGGGTTGAAAATTCAACTGTTTTGTGAAATGATTTTTATTTGCTTAAAAATTTAACTATTTGTCTTAAAATTAAACTGTTTGTTAGTAAATTAACTTCTTTTTAAAGTATTGAATTTTTAGGTTTAAAATTCAACTATTTTGCAGATAATTAATCTTTTTTCTTGAAAATTCAACTATTTGGTTAAGAAACAAACTTTTTTAATATATAGATATTTGGTAGAAAATTAAATTTTTTGTTGAAAAATTCGTCTTTTCGACTCTAATATTCAAAAACTTTGTTTGAAATTGATGCAGTTTTTATGAAAATCTTTTTTCGGGACCAAAAACTAATTTTCTTGATAGAAATTTCATCTTTAGGTTGGAAATTTATCGATTGTATAAAAAATAGATTATTCTTTCAATTTCAATTCAACTTCTTGGTTGAAACCTGCTCCTTTGTTTAATTATTTTTTTAAAGGTTCACTTCAGAATACTATAATTTACTGTGAACGAGTAAATTAAAATGTGCTTTTCCATTGCCAGGTAGAGCGTTAAATGTTTGAGATAAATTTTCTCGTGAAAAGGCAAATTGCGAGATTCAACGAGAGTGCAAATGCAGCTCTCACTGTCTTATTTCCAGGGAATAGGTACTTACATCAATGTAGAATATTATTATATCCCTCGCCGTATTTATTATCCTCTTGGCTTCTCCAATTCGTTCTCGCTCTTACTCACACTATTTGAAATTGAGTATTTAGAGAAAAACATTTACCCACAAAGAAATTTCCAGAGCCTAAAGTCCTTAAGGCGTGATTAAAAATTATACTCAAATTAGAGAGGAATCCTCGCGGTTTTTTGTTTTCAATTTGCTAAAGGCGAGTTAAACCTTTATCACTTTTTTTCTCACTCAGTTCTTCTACCTTGCTTATCTCTTATCTTTTCTGATAGAATTAATTTTTTAAATTATTTTTAAAAATATGATTTTATAATTACTTTGCAAATTTGACAAGAGTTATTTTAAAGTGAATTCAATTTTAGTGGAGATTACTCTGTAACCAGCAGAAACTGATCGATAACCGCAACTTTTCATATAGAGAGTAGAATTTTTTCCATGAAATATCAAAGGATTATTGGTGAAAAATTTCCATTTTTAAAACTAGTTTTTTGATAACTGAAAATGTCAAGCGTTTTGCAGATACGTTTTTTTTTAATAATGAAATAATAAAATTTTTGCACCTTTATACGTATGCAGGATTGGAAATATTTCTGTGTTAAAAGACATTTGTTATAAAAATTCGACACAAAAATTTAAAAAAAAACTTTTAATAAAAAGTATAATGAAAGTGAAGGACAAAAACTGGGGCGAATCCGCACGTCGTTACAAAAGCGCGCTTCAAAACAAACTGACGATAAACCGATGCGGTTCAACGAATCTTTGCTTCGATCGGTTCGTGGTGAGGGAGAAAAAAGTCCTGAAAAAAAAACGGTCCAGTGGAAGTGGATTACTCCAGATTACGCTGGATCATCATTATTATTATTTTTTTAACAATATTGGGGAATTTTAAACCGAAAAAGACGATTTTTCACCAAAAAATAATCTTCATCCAAAAAAATGAAGTTTTAGCTAAACTGTTGAATTTTCAGCAAAGTAAAATGAAATTTAATTAAAAGAGATACATTTTAAGTAAAAAATGTAATAATTGATGTTCAAACAACAAATTTTTATTCTGAATCAGAAAAAAGTTAATTTCAAGCAAAAATATGAATTTTTACTAGTAAGATTAATATTCTGCCGAAAAATTTGAATTTTTCAATAATAGTTGAATTTCCAATAAAAAAATATAAATTTATAAGCAAATTTTAAATTCTTGACTAAACTGGATAATTTTCTATAAAGAAACACGAATTTTCAACCAATAATTGAATTTTTTAAATAAAAGGAAATAAATTTTCAACTGAGAATTAAAAATAAGTGTTATTTAAAACAGAACAGGTTTTAGTTTCAAATACAAAATAGTGAGTTTTTAACCAAATATTTGAACTGAAAAAGATAAATTGACAATAATAAATTGAATATTTGAATTTTTAGTTAAAAAAATTGTTTTTACCCCAAAAAACATTTCGTCTACAAATTAGTTAATTTTTTTACAAAAATATTTCGATTTTTAACCAAAAACATTACTCTTTAACCAAGAAAAATAATTTTATACAAAAAATACGAGTTTTTGAATAATAGTTTAATTTTTAATTGAAAAAGATACATTTTCAATAGAAAATTTAAAATATATTTGTTATTTCAATCACAAAAGATTTTGATTTGAAATAAAAAATAGTTGAATTTTCTACTGAGAAAGGTAAATTGACAATAATAAATGAAATATTTAAATTTTTTGTTAACAAAATTTTTTTCAACTCAAGACATTTTTCTATTACAAAATAGTTAAGTTTTTTTTACAAAAATAGTACGATTTTTAACTAAAAATATTACTCTTTAACCAAGAAGAATAATTTTCTACAAAAAATACGAGTTTTTAATGAATAGTTGGATTTTCAACTGAAGAAGATACATTTTCAACAGAAAATTAAAAATATATTTGTTATTTCAATCACAAAATATTTTGATTTTAAATAAAAAATAGTTAAATTTTCAGCCAAATAGTTGAATTTTCTAATGAGAAAGGTGAATTGATAAATGGAATATTTAAACTTTTTGTTTAAAAAATTTTTTCAACCCAAGAAATTTTTCGTCCACAAAATAGTTAAGTTTTTTATAAAAATAGTTCGATTTTTAACTTAAAACACTACTCTTCAACCAATAAGAATAATTTTCCACAAAAAATACGAATTTTTAATAAATAGTTGGATTTTAAACTGAAAAAGATACAATATATAAATAATTTGAAGATACAATAAAAAATAGTTGAATTTTTAGACAAATAGTTAAATTTTCTACTGAGCAAGGTAAATTGACAATAATAAATGTAATAGTTAAATTTTAAGTTAAAATTTTTTTTTTTTAAATTCTGCAAAATAGTTCAGATTTTTACCAAATAATTCGAGTTTCAACCAAAAACAGGATTTTTTAACTAAGAAGAATAATTTTCTACAACAAATACGAATTTTTAATAAATAGTTGGATTTTTAACTGAAAAAGATACACTTTTAACAAAAAAATAATATAACAATAATTTTCTATCAACAAATACAATTTTTCTATGAACAGTTAAATTTTTAAATAATTATTTTGAGTTTTAATTTTAATTATAAATTTAATTTTATATATTCAACGGAGAAAGCTAAATGAAATGGTTAAATATTAGATTAAAAAATTATTTTTAACCCAAATTATTTTTTCAACAATAGAGTTAAGTTTTTTGACCAAAATAGTTTGATTTTTAACTAAAAACGTTACTCTTTAACCTAGAAGAATAATTTTTCACAACAAATGCGAATTTTTAATGAATAGTTGGATTTTTAACTGAAAAATATACATTTTCAATAGAAATATAAAAATATATTTGCTATTTCAATCACAAAATATTTTGATTTCAAATAAAACATAGTTGAATTTTCAGCCAAGTAGTTGAATTTTCTACTGAGAAAGGTAAATTGACAGTCAAAAATGGATTATATAAATTTATTGTTAAAAATTTTTTTTTCAAACCAAGAAATTTTTCGTCTACAAAATTGTTAAGTATTTACAAAAATAGTTTGATTTTGAACTAAAAACATTACTCTTTAACCAAGAAGAATAATTTTCCACAACAAATACGAATTTTTAATGAATAGTTGGATTTTCAACTGAAAAAGATACATTTTCAAACGAAAATTAAAAATATATTTGCTGATATATATATATATTTAAATTTTCATTTAAAATATTGTTTAAAAAATTCTGCAAAATAGCACAGTTTTTTTTACCAAGTAGTTAGAGTTTTAACCAAAAACATGACTTTTTAACTAAGAGGAATAATTTTCTACAATAAATACGAGTTTTAAACCATCTTTTAAAGTTTCAACTTAAAAAGTTACACTTTCAACAAAAAATATTTTTTTATTTATTTCTACCTCAAAAGATATTAATTTTTAATAAAAAATAGGTAAATTTACAGCTGAAAAAGGTAAATTGAACATAATGAATAAAATAGTTTAATTTTCAGTTCAAAAAATCGCTTTCGACGACAAAAAAAAAATTTTTAGCCAAGAAAAATAATTTTCTATCAACAAATACGAGTTTTCTACCAAGAGTGTAATTTTCAAAGTAAAGTTTTGAGTTTTAATTTGAATTTTAAATTTTCAACAAAGAAAGCTAAACGAAATCGTTAAATATTATATTAAAAAATTATTTTCAACCAAAATCTTTGTTTTTACAATAAAGTTAAGTTTTTTACCAAAAGAGGTCGATTTTTAACCCAAAAATATTAATTTTAAGCATGACGAATAATTTGCTACAACAAATACGAATTTTCAACCAATAGTTGAATTTTCAACTAAACAAGATCAGTTTTCAACCAAAAAATAAAAAAATTAGATATCTCATCTTTAAATAAAAAATAGTTTAATCATTCAACAAAATATTTATTAAAAGAAAAAAGATTAACTTTCTATCTAAAAATCTTAATCCAGAAAACTGCATTTTCAACAAAATCGTACAACTTATAATCAAGAAGTGAAATTTTTGAATTAAAAAATTGTTCAAGAAAAAAGTGATCAGTTAAATTTTCAACAAACAATTGATTTAAAAAAAAACATTCAATAATATAGTGGACTTTTCTGCAAAAATAATTGAATTTTCGACAAAAAATCATAAATTTTCAACGAAGATAATTAATTTTCTGCCAGAAAAAGACGTTAAAAGATAAACTTGCCACCATACTGTCAAATTTTCCAATGAAAAAATTAAATTGCAAAAAAAACAAACGAATTTTGAAGAAATTAGTTGCACTTTCCAATGAAGAGATGATTTCTTAACTAAAATGAAGAATGTATATGAAAAAATAAATTTTTAGCCAAACTGTTGAATTTTCTACAATTTAAATAATTTTTAACCAAAAAAGCTGAATAAATTTCAAAGAAATTGTTTAATTTACATCAAAGTAGATTATTTTTAATAAGAAAAATAAATTTTTAGCAGAGGAAATTAATTTTGGACCGATTAATTCGAATTTTCCATCAATAGTAAAATTTGTTTCTAAAACATAAAATATTAGTTTTGACTGATAATGAGATGTTTAATTAATTGTTTAAAACAATTTTCTCTTAGAATAGACTCTATTTTCGTGTTGATATTTCAGCTTTTCTATCAGACTAAGTAAATAAATAATTAAATTGAACAAAAACAATTATTTCAATCATTTATAAATCTTTTTATTTTTATTATTTACTTTTCTTAATTTTTCCACTCTTTGTCGATTTTATAATTAGAGTCAAAAAATAATTATTTAATTTTAAAAGTAATAATTGTTTAAGGAATTAATAATACGAGAAACTTGCTGTTTTTATTCAAATTTCCAACTTTGTATGAATGTTTAAGTCAGAGTGAAGTAAAATTTACATGTTTACATTACAATGTACATTTTCAATGTTTAAACATTATTTATTTAAACAATTTTTTTGTTTTATAACCACCTTCTCTTAGAGTAGTGCTTAGAAAGTTGCAGTTTATTCCGAAATTCTCAACTTTTCTTTGTGTGTTTATTTTCCTGATAGTAAAACGTCTGAGCTCTACAGTTTCATTTTAAGCTGTGAAATATAGTTCATGATGTAATTTGAAACGAAATTTGGAAACGTTACTCACAGACCCACTCCTTCCACATAGCCCTGATTATTTTATACTTTGTTTTAATCTGTACTGCTTTTTTGTTTAAATTAATATTTTTCAATCATTAGCAAAAAACTAAAAATACTTCATTAGGAAAAAATGAAATACTTTTTAAAAAATGATTCTGGTTGACATCGGTGCTCATTCGTAGTGCAATATACACTGTAAAAATTTTCGGGAATTTTCCCAACAATTTGTAGGTAAAATTCCCTATTTTGGGTTAGGAAATTTATTTTCCCATAAAATTCGGAAATTTTCCACGATTTGTAAAAAATTACCGTTTTTTAAGATAATATTACCATATTTTATGGTCATTTTCCCATTGACTTGGGAACTAGAAAAAACCATGAAGTTTCGGGAATATTTCAACTTGTTAGGTGATTTTTCCTCAGTTATTGGTAATTTTCCTGTTAAAATTGGAAAAAATATTTGTCCAATATTTCTGGAAAATGACCGTTACTTTTTTTATTTGTTATATATACGTGAAGTAATAAAAGTTTAAATTAACATTTTTATTCAAACTTATTGCAACTTAAATTGAGTATTATATTATAATAATTTTTTTTCTTTACGACAAAAGTAACGAAATTTTAACATTCATAACTGCTTTTTTACTGCGGTTTCTGAATTGTTACTTTTTTATTTTTTTATTTGACAAATATTTTTGTACAAATTTTGTTCTTTTTGTTTAAAAATTCAATTTTCTTGTTTTACAAAATAGCTTTTTCATTAATAATCATTTAGAACTTAAAACTGGGTTTTCTTTTCTTGTTTTCATCTTTACTTCTCAACTTTTTCCCTCTTTTTTAAAAGTACGTACTGACTAGAAACGAATTGTTTTTCCAGTTTGAGACAACACACAGTAGAATAAATAAAAACTTTGGAAACGAACGAATTTCCCAGGCGAGAAAAGTTACGAGAAATAGGAATTGACAGAAAGTGTTAGTTAGAATTTAAAACTCCCAGAAATTCGAATTGCTTTTTAACGTCGTGTTTTAATAATTATATAGGAAATAATGAAACAAACTGTTTTTTAAAACTTTTTGTTGTTCTTAACACAATATTCGAGTTTAATTAAAAAACCTGACCAGATTTGAAAGACACTTTACAGCGTGGGATTTATTGCATCCAAGTAACTCTAATTAAACTTGGAAATCCATTGCGAGAGAAAGTCCTTTGTTTTATCTCTGACGCTTGATTCTTATCTGTATTTTTTTATCAGCATCCTTCCATTAAAAACATATAATATTTAAAATTTTACAATAATAAATTTAAATGTTTTAAATTTACACATTTTTTCAGATGTTTTAAATAATTAAACAATTTATTATTACAATATTTATATTTATTTTTATTTAAACGACTTTAAAATAATTTGAGAGAATTTTCATAGATTTTAAGCGATTTCATCAGATTAAATAAAAGTCTTATGGCATTTTAAAGTTTTCAAAGTAAGTATATACAAAGAAGAATTTTTTATTGCAATATTTTTTCCACATTATCTAAAGGCAATTATATTGGGCTTCACATAAAGCTTTTTCCGGAAAATTTTCTTGTTTTTTTTTTTATAATTAAAAAATATATGTTCTTGCACCTGTAAAATGCAACTCTCTCGCTATTGTGTATGCCTGGCTGCACTCACCTGATCTAGATTTAATACTTAGAGAAATATTTGATATAATAACATAGTAGAATAGAATAATAAAAATAAGAAACAGTCATATGTAATAATAATTTTTATTTATATGTAACACAGTATCGATTATCCTTCTTATTGCTGATAAGGAAAGAAATGTTATAAAAGATGTATCAGGGATGTCACAAAAACGTCTCTAGGACATCCATAGCTTTTCTTCCTGTAGTATCCTGTCTACGCCATATATAATTTCCCCTTTACTATTTCTCATGTTGATTAATATTGTACTTTTAATTCTTTTCATTTTTTATAAAGCAATTTCTGGCTTCCTTCAAGGTCGTTTTGTATTTTCTTCTCTTCTCATGCTTTAATTTTATCTTTACTTTCCATTATAAATCGCTTGAGTATCCACTTTTTGTGTCTGTAATCATTTTTACGTCTATTTCTTTCCTCATCGCTAATACCTGCCATATTCGAAGTATTTCTGTACGCTTCTTTCTTTGCTTTTTGGGCAGTCTGAATTTAATCATACTACCATGCATCACCAGACATTCTTCCTACAACCGCGGTACCACACATTTCGATCGCACATCTAAAAATGATATCCCGGAACTTAGTCAATGCGCCCTCTATATATTTGTTTCGTATAAACACCTCCCGATAAACAAATTATGATTGTTATTTTTTAATAAAAAAAGACGAATTCTTAACAAATAGTTCAATTTTCAGTGAAAAACTTAATGTGTAATAAAAAAAAAAGAAAGAAGTTTCAAAAAAACTAGTACAATTTTCGACTCAAGCGATGAATTTACAACTAAAATTAGGAAACTTAACCTAAAAAATGTAATAGATGATAGTTCCACCTAAAAATGTTTTTAATTTTATTCGAAAACAATTGAGATTATCCAAAAAAGACGAATCGGAAATAGTTCATATTTTAACGAAGAAAATATTTTTATTTCGAATTACACGAAAAAAATATTTAAATTTCTATTAAAAAATAATTATCAATATACGGAAACTAATTTTTTACAAAAAAGTCACATTTTTTATTGAATAGTTGCATTTTCTACCAAACTGTTCAATTTTAAAGCCAAAAAGACAAATTTTGTATAAACAAATTTAATTTTCAACGCAAAAAGATTTGAATATTTTTACGAAATACTTGAATCTTCCACTAAACAGATTCATGTTTAGTTAAAAAGAATAGAATTTCTAGTGAAATAGATCAATTTTTGAACAAAGCAAAAAATAATTTCAACAAAATAATTGGATTTTCAAACTAAAGGGTAAGTCTTCAACCAAGAAAATTAATTTTCTGCTAGAAAAGATGAATTTACAACCAAGTATTTGAATTTTTAAAATATAAAATATAAATTTTTATCCAAAAATTATTTAACAATTATTGTACTTTTATTTCCTTTCATTTTTTATAAAGCAGCTCTTTGCTTCCTTCAAGGTCGTTCTTCTGAACGCTTCTTTCTTTGTTTTCTGGGCAGCCGAAATTTCATCATTCCACTATGCATCACCAGACATTCTTCCTACAACCGCGGTACCACACACTTTGATTGCACATCTAAAAATAATATCCGGGGACTTAGTTAATGCACCCTCTATATATTTATTACGTATAAGCGCCTCCCGATAAACAAATTTATGGTTGCATATTATTACTTATTATGATTATTGTATGATACTACATTTTTACATGATACATTCTTCTAAGCCACAAAAAGAGGCTAATCACAGATTTTTTATGAGCATTGAAACTCGGTCAGATGACTGCAGCCAGGTATACATAATAACCAGAGTGTTGCATTTTATAGGTGCAAAAACAATAAATTTTCATTTTAAAAAACTATTACAAGAACATTTTACAGAAAAAAATCTTTTTCGAGGCCAGTATGTGCCTTTAGATTACGTGGTAAGAATATTATACGTTGAACAATTCATCCTTGTAGACATATTATGGATGTGGCGGAAACCCGATTCGTTGAAGCACCTTAAGGGATTTCAAAGGATTTGAAGAAATTTCGAGGGACTTCCATGAATCTTAAGTCTTCAAAAAGTATTTTAAGCATTTTCCAAATATTTTAACTAATATAAAGAAATTTCAATATTTTTCAAAAGATTAAAAAATTTATAAGTATTTCAAAGAATTTTTATAAGATTTCCAAATATTTCATTTCATTAGCATTCCTTATATTTCCAAACATATCCGGTGGTGTTTAGAGATTCAAATGAACCTAAAAAAATTTCGAGGGAGTTTCAAGGATTTTAAAGGTTTTAAAAGGTTTTATGGGATTTATAAATATTTCTACAACTTTTAAAAGATTTTATCATTTTTCATGAGGAATTTCGTATAAGATTTTAAAGGTTTTTAAAGAGTTTTGAAAGGATTTTAAGAGATTGTAAGAAATTTTAAGATACGTTAAGTCATTGTGATTGATTTGAGAAGTATTTCAAAAGATGTGACAGAATTAAAATATATTTTTTTAAATTTCACGAGATATTGAAGTATTTTACAAATTTTGAAGGATCTTCGAGAATGTTAATGTGATTTCGACAATTTAAAGGAATTTTAAAAGATTTCACAACATATTAATAGGATTTCGAAGATTTGAAGGAATGAAATCAGATCTTAAAATATTTTAAGGGATTTCGAATTATTTGAAGAGATTACGCGTTTTAAGAAATTTTAAGAATTAAGAGATTTCACGCGATTTAAGAAATTACAAACAACTACACAAGATTTCAAAAAATTTTAGGCTATTTTAGGTATTTTAAGGGATTTCGAAAATTTCCAAATGAACTGCCAGCATTTTAAAAGATTTTTTAAAGGCATACTTAAGTATTCTTATGAATTTCGAAAGATTTTAGGGACTTTTATTGAGATTTCAAAGATTTGAAGAAATTTTATCAGATTTCAAAGGGATTTTAAGGGATTTTAAGAGATTATTTGAGATTTTCAGTAACTATAAAGAATTTCGAAATGTTTCAAAAGAATACGCGGAACTTCAAACAATTTAAAAAAATTTTAAGATATACTGAAGCATTTTTACGAATCTTTAAGGATTCCAGGGAATTTTAATGGCATTTTGGATGCTTTAAAGACCTTTCATAAGACTTTACGCGATTTTCAAGGATTTCTATGATTTCACTTTATTTTCAAGGATTTTAGAGGTTTAAAAGGGTTTTAAAGTATATCCACGTATATTAATTTTGAAAGACACTGAAGCATTTTCACGAAATTCGAATATTTGTAAGGACTTCAGGGAGTTTTATAATAATGAAATAGAATTGGGAATTCAAAGGATTTTAAAGCTTTTCAAGAGATAACGTAGTAATGCCAAAGGATTTTAGAGATTTCGAAAGGTTTCAAAGTATATTCATGGGTTTTAAAGAATTCCGTAAGCTTTCAAAGAATGTAACAAAATTTCAATGGACTTAAAATTATTATGAAGGATTTGCAGGGATTCCAGAGAATTTTAATGGCACTTAGAAGATTTTAGTGAAAGACTTAGGTTTTAAAGGATTTAAAGGGAATTTAAGAGATTGTAAATGATCCTGAAGTATTCAAAAAGATATCAAAGAATTTTAAAAGGTTTTGAAATGATTTTAAGATATATCCAAATATTTTTACGAATTTCGAAGGACTTCCATCAATTCAACCGACTTTAAGGCTGTCAGACGATTTCAAGGAATCTCGAAGAATGTGAAGGGATTCTCACCGCTTTTACAGAATTTCCAGAGAGTTTAATCGTATCAAAGGGATTTCAGGAGATAACGTACGGTGTGTATGGAATTGAAAGGAATTTCTTTTACATCCTCATCCTGATAAGAAGGTATTGATTTTATGTTAAAAATGTTTCATTCTCATCCTATGGAGACGGGATTGGTTTTATGCAAAATTTCACATTGTCGGTTTTCATCAAATGTCTACGTTTCGAGGCTGTAGTCTGTAGTCTGTAGTCTGCAGTTTGTAGTCTGTAGCCTGTTGTCTGTAATTTTAATCTGCAGTCTGTTGTCTGTAGTCTGTAGTTTTTAGTCTATAGTCTATTGTCTGCATTCTGTAGTATGCAGTTTGTAGTCTGTACTCTGTAGTCTATATCGTGTAGGTACTATAACTGTCCATAGATTTTTTTAAGGCCTAAAAAGAAAGAATCAGTCCGTAAACCAGCTATTTTGGACAAAAATTCAAAAAGAGAGCGCATTTTCAAAATTTTTGACACCATTTTTTTCAAAATTTAAAAATTATATGTACGGTTGTTCATTATTGACTAATTATTAATTATTAAAAAAAACAGTTGACTCAAAAAAGGGATACAAATTTTTAATAATTATTTTTTTTAGAATGCGCAACCACATTAAAAATAAAATAATAAATTTTTTGTAAAACGACACAAGGTATGAACTGAAATTAAGACAACAGCTGTTCAACCAAAAAAGATCTATAAATTTATTATTAATCACTTTTAGGTAGTACTTGTAGATTTTCTTTTAATCGTAAAAAATAAAATTAAAAAAAAAATAAAAATTTGTGGAAAAACAACACAAGAGACGGAAAAAATTAAAAGAGTAAAGCTGTTCAATCAAAAAATATCTACAAGTTTGTTATTAACTCTGTTCTAAAAATATATTTAAAATAAAATAATACACTTTTCAGAAAGAAAGCACAATCTGCAATAAGATGTTATTTAACAACATTTATCGCCTCAATTCTATTTACAAATATTCTTAGAAACATCTTACGCTAGAACGCGTATTTTTAGTTTAAATCGTACAAAATAAAATTGAAATTGAACAAATTAAATTTATTGAAAAACGACATAAGTTTCAATAAAATGTTTAATAAGAATTTTTAATTTAGTAGGATCGGGATTTTTTTAATGAAGAAAATAAGACAATGCAAATACTTTTGTCCCAATACTAATGCATATTACGAATGGTAATAATATAAATTTATTGAAATAATACACATTTTTCAGCGTGGCTAAGGATAAAATTTAATGCAAAATAAGAAACGAATATTAAAGTTAAAACAGTCGCGGACCGAGGTACATAAATAAATATAATATATATTCGATATAATAGAGTTAGATATAATGTAAAAAAGTTTGCAGTTTTAACGAAATCGAGTGAGAAGCACGAGATACGTGGCGAGAATGTGTTCGTTAAATCTGAAGGAGCTTTAACAAAAGAGAATTCACAATTACTATAAGATAGCTTTCGATACTTTGACCTTTATTTTTAAAAGGCTTGCGCACAAATGTGGAGTAAATACGAAGACCGAGCGACTTTTGCGCCTGTAAGATGCGACGTGCCAGCTGAGACTGTATACCGGGCTGCAGTCACACGTTTAGTTTCAAGTTGGATAAAATCTTGAAGTACTGGTTTTTCGTCTCTTATTGTAATATATAATATAATACAGTACACAGTAAACTCCAGGAATAAATTTGACTTTCAATTGGATAAAAACGCTGCAGCACGTTTATCTGACAAAATATAAAATTTATCTGACGAAATATAAAATTTATCTGACAAAGGATAAAATTTATTTGACAAAGAGCTGCGTCTAGATTCACAAAAAAAATCCACCATAAATTTGAAAATCCTCGCAGTAGGTTAAGATGACTTTTGAAGATAAAAAACAAGTATTTGAATGAGACATTCGTTACGCGTTATTTCGTAAATTAATATTTGGCATTTAATTATCATAATTCAGTCGTTAAAATCTAAAAAGAAATGAGACTTACGTAAAAAGTGCGATTCTAAAAAAATGATTGATTAACTGCGCGCCAACTGCTGCAGTGATCCAGTCACTGCGCTGGAGATACTGCGATTTTATTTTAAGTGCATTTGCAAATATTTAGGGAAATTTAGGTAATAGGCACTTACTTATAAATGTATTCACAATTTTTTTAAATTACAGTATTGTAACGCAAACTGAACTGACTGACAGTCATTATCAGTAGCGACTGGGAAAGGTTAAATTTGAGGTTGTGACATAGCGCCTGAAAAACCGCAGTAATCCATTCATTAAGGCAAATCATGTGCCAAATACTGCTTTGGTACCCGGAAACAAGCGTTGCATTTAGAATTATTATTATTACACCATTAAGCCGTTTCCCTTTCGGGGTAGGCATGACTCACTCGGTAGGGAGGGGAGTAGTGTG
>JAAAKG020108756.1:0-15557 GCA_010014905.2 Druon quercuslanigerum | reverse complement strand
GCCTACCCCGAAAGGGAAACGGCTTAATGGTGTAATAATAATAATAATAATAATAATAATAATAATAATAATAATAAATCTTCATTAACCCGTAGCCATCCACGTGGGTCCACGGGGACCCCGTGGCATCTTTCACTCTATGCTTCCTATAATGAAGAGTAAAATTAAGAAATAAAGTCATATATTTGTCGACTTTTAATCGATTTTAATTCCTCATTATTATTACTACACAGTTCTTGATACTGTGATTCTCATTTTTTATGTCAATTGTCTTACTTGAAAATAATATTTTTTGTAGTCAATATTAATATTTGTTAAAAACCTTTTATTGCATTGTAAAACTATCATATGTGACCTTTCTTTTTTTGCAGATAAAACATAGCTTGTTGGATATACTGAATTCCAATCCTACTGGAGCAGACCTACTACAACAATACAAACCCAAATGTATATTGTCCAATACGAATAGGAATTACGTTGTTAATGAGATTCTTAAAAGAGAATTTAAAGGCAAAACCTATTCTTCAAATTTACCTACTTACAGGTATATAGAAATAACAAGAAAAATTTGCAATTGTGTAAATTTTGATTGATTGTGCAAAATTTGATTGATTTGATTGAAACAGAAAAAAAAAACGAAAAACCATTTTTGGAAAATTTTCAGAGGAGCCAGAGATAAATGAAATTGGTATGTTTCCACAGTAATGAAATTATATACCGCAAACACTGATATTCAATTATTATATGTATATGTATTTTACCGACTTCCCTACTTATTTCAGCTTTTTCTCAAGATTTTGAAGCAACAAAAGAGTTTTTAGAAAGTAAAATTACACCGTGGCCTGACATAGGGAGTCAAAAACAACTGCTCACGTGTCTCTCGAGAAAAAACCTTTCATACACTTTAGCATTAAAACACCAAAGTATATTACAAACTTAGTCAGTTAGCATTCATTAAATCTGCAACTGTAAGTCCGTCTCGTGAAATAAATATTTGCAGCATACAAGATTACTCAAAATTTTCCACTATTTTACTGGAAATTTTCCCATATTGACGTTTCTCATGACAATGAGCACTTACAAGCTTTCGAAGTTGAAGATCAGTCTGTTAAATACCAAAATTTCGCAATTATAAAAATAAACGAAGTTAGCGACGTTACTTTTAATTCTAGACTTCCAAACGGGAAAATGTACATCCCAAAAACGAACTAATGTACAAATAAGCTAAGAAAGTTTTGTAATTCGTAATAATTTGTGATTTTAAGTTTAATTAAGTTTAAGCAAGTGTTAGAAGTAAAATACGACAAAGTAATTGCATTCGTTCGTATATTCTATTTAAAATATAAGTTTACTTTGTGTATTTTTTAATATATTGTATCAATAAACAGCATTGAAAATATCTTTTGAAGAGTTTAACATATATAAACATTATATAATATTAGTCTTTCCTTATTCTTTAAATATAGCTAGGATTAAGTTTCACTATAATAATAATTGATTAAAATAATTGTAGATAGAATATGATGCCTTCGGTACGTCAAAAATATAAATATTTTGGAAATAAAAAAATCACAGGCACTCAAAAATTACTAGAAATTATTGCAAATAAACAAAATAAATTTTTGAAATCAGAAATGTTTTTATAGTTCCGTGATATTAAATCAAAAGTGTTAAATGCTAAGAGTTTAAAAAACGTTTTCTGATTTCGAAAAAAGTCTTTTTTTATTTGCGATAATGCATAGTAATTTTCCAGTACCTGACACTCTTTTATTTTCAAAATTTTTATATTTTCGGCATTCCATGGTCATCATATTATATCTACAATTATTTTTATCAATTCTCAGCAGATTTCTTTTACTGAAATTCTGCGTACGCAAAGAGGGTACTTTCTGCAACTTCGCATGATGTAAATTACTATTTGAAATAGCACTTTTTCTCGATCTGCAAAGGATAGAAACCACTTACGTGTGCAGCAAATATCACTATTACTAAATAGAAAATTTTAAGTTCTAAAGTGGTGACGCTCTAAATATTAATATGTGTTAAATGCCACTTTAAATGGTAATTTTTATCATTATGGAAGTTACTTAATGCAAATGCGCACAGGCTTGTGTTACTATTTCAAATGGTAAAATTTACTATTTAAATAGCTCTCATTGCCTGTAGGCAATAGTAAAAGTGATAGGTTCAAACGATGAATTACGTTGTGAATTTTACCATTTGAAATAGTACTCCCTTATTTTGAAACGTTGATCGTGGTAAACTTTACCATTTGAAATAGTTCTCTTACATTCTGAATCGTTATCCTTGATAAATAGTAAAAAGTGCTACAGGTCTATTCAGAGCGCAAGTGTGCCACTTCGAAATAGCACACTTTGCTTTGATTTCGAATCACATAGTACTATTTTCTTTTTTCCGTGTACGGGGAAATTTTTAGTAGCCATGGAGCAGTGGTCGGTTGAGAATTTAAGAAGGTCATAACTCAAGAAATCGCCAACCTGTCTCCTGCAATGTTAGGGAAGGTGTTCAACAGTTGTGGTGCGAGCCTGGAAGAGTGACGAAATCGGTTGTTCCAATGTTATTATCTTTAATTTACATTAACACCATTCTATAATAACCAATAAAACCTTTTTTATCACTCTCAACATTTGGGTTATTTGTACTTTAAAACCGTCAGATTTTTTTGTCGCTCTCTGTATCAACAAAAATTTGTATAAAATATAGTTTTTGTAATGAAAAAGGATGGGGTTTCCCCCTTTTCACTTAAATTGCCTATATGTTTCTAGTCCTTCAACTTGATTTGTTGAATTTTATGTATGAATGAACAATATAAATTCGAAAATGTCTGTTCATTTTTACATTCTCATTCATGAGAATGTAATGTAGTCGTCCAAATGTTTAGAATCTGTTTTTAACGCATCTTTACGTTTCCGCACTCATAGAATCCTGAATGCTGTAGCCACGCTAACTTTTAAAGGATTAGTTCAATCGAGTTAGCATTTGATACACTTATTAAGGTTCCCAAATTAAAGGTTAAGTTCTTAAGCAGATATTACCAAACTAAAATAAAAAATTTGGAGCATTTTCAAATTTAAAACTTTTTTTCAAATATGAGACATTTTTGTCAAAGGATTCTCCTAAAAGAGGCCCACACGAAAAGTGATTGTTTTGAATCGCAATAATTTTTTATCGAGATTTAAAAGCATCCACGGTTCTATTCCAACTGTGCAAACTAAACAAGTTTTTTCACGTCCTGTAAAATTTCATAAAAGTGGGTTAGGCCCTTATTGCACGCTGAAACTTCATTTTTAAAATTTTCAAAAAAGAAAAAGTTTTTTTTTAATAGGTTAAAAAATATCAAGTCAAATTTCCAGTAGATATAAAATATATGTATTTCGAAACTATTCTTATAAAATTTTTAATCAGACAAAAGTTCCAAAAGTTAGATCATTTTCAAAAATTAAAATTTATTTTAAAAGAGATCCGTAAGTTTAAAGCATTATTTTTAGCAGATTAGAACAAGATTTAAAAATTATCTTGATACAGTTTTTCAATGGAACACAAATTATCGAGCGCAAAGCGCCAGTTTCGTAATGACAATGTAATCGTCAAAGCCGTAGGTGCTTTGAGAACCTGATTTTTTAAAAAATCGACAAAAATTTCAGTTACAATTTATGGCTGTAATTCCTCAGAAGTTTAAATCACAGTTTTTGATTTATGATACTCGAAAATTTGTAGTTAAATTGTACGCAATAAACGAAAGAAAACGAGCGCTAGAGCGCGTCCACGGTGCGTTTAAACTTGGAGCGAAGCGCCACGCGCAACGCGAATGTTCCGCACGGCAGACATATTTTTTTCTATCATTCTGTCATCGTTTAATGTAAAATTCGGAGCATTTTAATGCCAAACGACAACTAATTCATGGTTGTGTAATTGTGCACAGAAAAGCAATTGAGATGATATTAAACATTTCACTTTGTAGAAAATGTCATTGCGCATCTTTTTTTTCCTTTTAAGTATTTCAACTTTAACTCGATCCGAAAGACGCTTTTTATATTTTAAGATAAAAATTTAAGATCTTGTCCTTTAAGCTGTTTGTCAGATAATGTGAAATTTACAATTTATTGGCTTTATTAAATTAAAATGTTATACATTTTTTTGGCAAGCAATATCGAAATAGCGTTACACAATTTCCAAACGCTTCGTTTATCGAGGGAATTTTGAATAAGCCCAAACTTTCGTTATTCGTTTACAAAATAGGAGCATTCAAATAGCATTGACCGATCGCGTGAAAGCCGATAACTTCTGAGCACGGTTGAACCGCGCTCTTTAGCCCGTTAGAATACAACTATGTAAACAATGTCCTTAAAATAGGTGTACATTAGAAACATAATGTAAACAAAAAACGAGTGCATCTTCAAATCATTTTGAAGAGTAGCTAGGAAAGTATTACACATCTCTTAAAATTGAGAGAACATTGCGTTTGCCAGAAACTCTAAGTGGAGGTAGAAAGAAAAATAGCAATGAAGAAAATTGGGCTAATAAAATTAGCAAAGTAAAGAAACACAAGGTATGTATTTGTACATGCTTCTTTTGAAAAGATAAAAATTTCCATACTTATGAAAGTAAATAAAAAATAAACTATTGTTTTTGAAGATTATTTTCTTTATAATTTTTATTTGGTAAAAATTTTCATAAGTAAAGTTTAGGGCATATTTTATATGCTTATACTACTGTAAATGAATGAAACAGGATTTTTATATTGAATAATACATTTAAATAATTAAGGAAGTTCTCAGTATGAATTCAAGCACATTACTCAATCTTTTAACTTGATTTATGAACTCAAAAAAGGTAGCCACATTGCTAAGTTTAACAAATTTTTGGAAAGAAATATAATTTTATTTTATCAGTATAATACTGTGTCGGTTTATAATGTTCATTAAAAGATTTTCTACGAACTCTGATAATGCTGTTTTTACAAAAAATATTTAATATGTTCTAAAAAATTTTTATCTAATTAGTGGCATAATTACTAACAAGTTTGGTTTTAATAAAAACCAAAAAAATGAAATTGTAAAGAATCTTTTAAGAAAAAAATCTATTGATAGATAATTAAACTATTTCGTTAAAAATGAAATACTTTGTTGAAAAATCATAATTTTGGTTGAAGATTCATCTCTCTTAGTAAAAAATTAATTTTTTTGTTTAAAAAATTATTACTTTCTTTTAAAATTGGTGTTGTAAGATATATTTTTCTGAATGTTTGTAATCATCCTGTAAATACGTATATTTAATGTAAGATGTAAATACTTAATGATTAGGCCCTCATAAAAAAATAATTGCTTGTGGTTTGATGTTTAATTTCTTATTTAATAGTGTAAAGAAATATATAGACTACAATGATGTCAGTTCAGGGGCCCGACGTGGCGCGACGGCTGTGGTCGAGCAGGTCGAGGCTCCGAAGTTATCACCTATCACGCACGCGATCAGTGCTATTAGAATGTTCTATTTTGTTAAAAAAGAATTCAATTGAGGTACAACTTTTCAGAAAACTTTATTATATCCTAATGAACATTTCTTTCACTGAAAGTTTGGGTTTAATCCAAATTTCCTCGATAAACGAAGCGTTTGAAAATTGTCTTACATTATTTTGATACTGCTTGCCACAAAAATGTATATCTTTTTTTATTTTAAATAAACCAATCAATTTTCAATCGCACATTATCTTATGAACAGTTTGAAGGACAAGTTGTTAAATTTATATCTTAAAACATGAAGAACTTTATCTTTCGGAGCGAGTTGAAGTGAAAATTATTAGTAAATTTTGTGGTCTGAAAAATTATTTCTTTTTTTTTTAATTTTTACATAAACGGTAAACGGTACAACTTTTTGACGAGAGAAAAAAGATTCGCCATGAAATTTCCTGCAAAGTGATATGTTAAGGAGCTAAATTTTCAAAAACTGAATTTCAAGACTAAAGTGCCAACTAAAGTGGTCTGAAGCGGCCAGGCAAAATTTATGCGGGGTTATAGAATCCGGAGTCTTAAATTATAATATAGTTAAGGGAAAACGCCAGTAAAAAAATTGACCGTTACCAGCAATTTTTTTACTGGTTTTCTTAAAAAGAATATTTCAAGGATATAGCCTAGACTGCCGGAAGAAGATATTAAAAAATATTTTTTTTCCCATATTCTTTAATGCTACTGTTCGATTATCAATTTCCACCATCTTGCTAGTTTGTTTCCCAGACAAAAAAAAAAACCTTAGCAAAGCTTATTTCTGTGACTAGTCCCAGAGGTGCTTTCCAGCCTCACCACGTGTTGTTAGTAAGCGGTAAAGGATTTAATTAAAATTATTTCTGTGACCAGTGACAGGAGTGCCTTCCCCCCTCCACGAGATATAAGATAGAAGTAGGGGTTTGACCAGCATTATTTCTGTGACTAATCACAGGGGTGCCTTCCAGCTCCCCACGTGATGTTGAAAGGGTAAGGGTTCGAACAGTGTTATTTTTCTTACCAATAAATGGGGTGCCCCCCCCAAGATTTTGGGAAGGCGTAGAGGCGTCACCCATATTTTTTTTATGTGGCCAGTGACAGGAGGGCCTTCAAGAATTTACAACCGTAAGGTTTGTAACCTAAAAATTGGATTTTTTTAGAAAATAGTGGATTTTCAAATCGGAAAAGATGCACTTCTATCGGATAAGGGGATATTCAGCCAAGAAAGATTAATTTTTATCAAGATAGTTGAATTATGAATAAACAAATTTTTTGTTATATTTCCAACAAAATATTATATATAGATTTTTTAACAAAGAGTTGAATTTTAAACCAAAAAAGTTGAATTGTCAACTAAAACAATGCACAGGGTAATAATTAAATTTCCACACAAAATTGATAAAAGATGAATTTTCGAGGAAGAAGATTAATGTTCTATCAATAAATACGAAATTCTAACTTATCCAGTGTACAGGATAAAGTTTTAACCAAACGTGGATAAGTGAAATTTTCAGTTAAAAAATTAATGTTCAAATAGAAAAAAGAATTTTTGTACAAAAAGATTAATTTTACAACAAAATTATTTATTTTTAAATCTAAGAAAAGTAGAATGTTTAACATAAAAGTTTATTTGAAAGCAAATAGGCAAACTTTTAACTATCATTATGAAGAAAGTGTCTACACGTACCAAAAAAATCCAGCCATACCTACCGAAATTTCGGTACAAATAGCCCCTTTTCCACACCCCCCTATATATGTACCGAGATATGTCGCTACTTGTACCGAAATTTCGGTAAACGAAGTGTATACAATTTTGGTACCCGTAAACAAAATTGTTGGTACCGGTAAACAAAATTACGCTACCGAATTTTTTTTTACCGGTTTCTTTAAAAAGCATATTTCCAACAAGGTATACAGCAAGTCAGCAAAGATGAGGGGGCGCATTCATGGAGTTCATGGAATTCAGGGAAGGCACCCCTGTGACTGGTTACAGAAATAATATTGTTCAAACCTCTACCTCTTTCCAACCTCTCGTGGGTGTGGAAAGGCACTCCTGGACTGGTCAAAGAAATAATGTTGGTCAAACCCCTTACCCCTTTCCAACATCTCGTGTTGGGGCTGGAACGCACTTCTGTGACTGGTCACAGAACAATGTGGGCAAAGCATCTACGCCTTTCCAAAATCTCGTGGGTGCGGGAGGGCAGCACCCTTTTGATTGGTAAACAAAATAACGATGTTCGAATCCCTAAGCCTTTCAACATCACGTAGGAGGCTAGAAGGCTCCTCTGCGATTAGTCACAGTAATAATGGTGGTTAAACCCCTACCCCTTTCTTATATCTCGTGGAGGCGGGAAGGCAACTCTGTGACTGGTCATAGAAACAATGTGGGTAAAGCCTCTACGCCTTTCCAAAATCTCGTTGGATTATATTGCTTATAGTTTTCAGGACTTCATTAACAATTATAAAAGACAATTAAATTTCTTTTACTAAAACCTAACGTATCCCAAAGTATAATGAATGAAATATTTTAATAATGTGAAACATTTGTATAACGTTAAACCAGGGTATTGGGGGATTTTTAATCTCTTCAGAAATTGCTCGTTTTATATAATAGAACTATTGAAGAAGTTTATATATATGTAGGGCGGGGTAATTATAAATTCGCTCACAATGCCTGAGATTAATATATAATGGACACTACTTGGAAATAAAACGTAAGTATGTATAATATTTGGCCACCAAATAAAAATAAAAAAATTTTAAAACCACCTCAATTAACAAATGCACTATTTTGCTATTTCTGGAGGTACAAACTTGATTTTTTCGGTGCAATTAACTGTAAATAACTAACTTCTAAATTTTTGAGAACATTTTTATGACAATAAACAATTTATTATTGTAAACAACACTTATTTTACCAAATTTTGATCATTTCATTTGGTTATAAATAAAATACCATTTCTTTCACGGAATTAATAGCCAGTTATCTAGCAATACTTTTTTGCTATTAATCGATAACGTTTGAAAATTGTTCACCCAAAATTAATTAACAAATGCATTATTTGGCTATTTTTCAGCATTCAGCCCTGTTTTTGGTGTGCAATCAACTGTTAATAACACATTTTTAAGTATATGTAGAATTCTATGGAAATATTTTCAGTATATACCTATTTTGCTTAAATGCACTGCAGTAGCTTTAATGTATTGGTGGAATATTTTACTCATCATTGGAAATTCCGGGAGATAACATTTAAAAAGATTCGAAAAATTATAAACTAACGTAATAAATTTGGTATATCTCTAAAACAAGAGCATTTCTTAAAATTTTTTAATCCAAAAGTATGAATGCTGTTATTCCTATAGCTTCATTTGGAAACTCGTTAACAAACATCATGCACTGCTTCTATTGCTTAAGCAATTTGTTTATAACAGTTAATTAAAAATATTATTTTAACACATAAAAAGCAGAATGGTAAGTCTTGAACCACAAAAAATTGTTTTTAAACAAAGCTAAAATTAATAAATATTTAACCAAAAAGTTTAATTTTTAACAAAATGCATGAATTTTCACAAAAATATTTTAATTTAAGGAATTTTTAACCTAATACATAAATTTTCAGACAAAGAAATTAAACAGATCGAGTAAGTTGAAGATATATTTAGAAGTTTTGAAAAGATTAGAAAACAATTTAAGAATCAAAAAGAGTTCAAAGCTTTCTAAGCATGTCGGAAGGTTTGAAAGGAATAAAAAAATTGCTGTCAAAATTCCTAGGAAAGCTAAAAAACTTAAAACAATTGATTAAAAAAATATATAAAAAATTTTCAAACCTTTTTAAAATACATTATGGAAGTTTTTAGGCAATTTTTTTAGTTTGCAGGATTAAAAAAATTTGTGAGAAAAAATTGAGTTCCAAGATACCAACATTTGCATTAGATTCCTGGAAAATTGTTTATTATTATTTTGAAACAAATTTTTAAGAGAATGTAGTTAAATAACTTGTTTGTTCCTTTTTTGAAAGATATCAATTTATAAATGACAATTATAAAAATATCTTTTCAGATAATTTCAGAACACAAAACAAATACATACTGTCGACCCTAATGCGAATGAAAAAGTCTTCTAAACTGTCTTAAGAGAATATTTAAAAAGATTGTATAACAACTTTGGATGTATAAAATAATATTTTCAGCTTATAATTGCTTAAAATGATATAATTTGACAAATTTATAATTTTCTGGATTGATTCTTGAATTCAACATTTTGCCTCAATTTTTTTCTTTATTGAATGAAAAATCTTTCTTGGTTAAAAATTCAACTCGTTTTTTAGAAATTATTATTATTTTTTTAATTTAGCATGCTTCGGTTAATGTTTAAGTTAATAAAAAGAAAACAGAAACGCCAGTAGTAAAGATTCTTTTATGGTTGAAGATACACACTTGCTATTAAAAATAGAACAAAAAATGTAACTCTACAATTTTTGGTTTTAAATTACCTTTTTTAATACTCTTTTTTGGTAGAAATTCGACTTTCTTGTTTAAAATTGATCACTTCGGTTGAAAACTTGAATATTCTAAATGAAAATAACTATTTTAGTAGAAAATCCATATTTTTGGCTTAAAATTCAACTATTACTATTCAAATATTATTCTTTTCTTTTTGAGGGATAATAACAAAAAAAATGTATTGTGCTAAATAAAAATTTTATGCATGTGTATTATTTTGAGGTTAGGACCGTTTTTCAACTCTCTGTCATTCCGATAATGTAGGTCTCTATCGTACCGTTGCTGCCTGTAAGCACTCTAGAATGATTATGGGAGAGAATTGTAACCCACAAAAAAAGTTTAGGAGGGACTCCGCTAGCATATTCGCTATCATTTCCCAGATTTTTAAGAAAAAATGATTATTACTCTAGGAAAAAAGCCAGGTAAATCTAATACTCATAAAATCGATACTAATCCTAAGCGCCATACAAATTATTCAAATTTAGCAAAATTAAAATGTTTTGTATTAACCCATAAAAAAGTGTAGAGGGACGTCTTTTTGCACATTCGCTACCATTTCCCAGATATTTTCCTTCTGATAGTACAAATTAAAAAAAAAATTGCCAAAAAATATAAGTGTCGGTTTCTTTAAGAAATCGACTTTTAGTATTTTCAGAAAAAGCGATCCCATTTTGCTGATTTTGAACATTTTCTAAACGAAGCAAAAAATTAAAAACGCATAAATTCATGACTTTTTCTCACAAATTGCAAAAATAAGTAACGCCAAATTCCTTCCAAAAAACTACATATTTTCCCCCGAAATGAATTCGGTCGGCAACTTGGTTTTTTTTTTCAAAATAGAAGACTTTTTCGTCAAAATGAGAAATGTAGTCATGAGTCATGAGAAATGTAAACAAAATTCCCAGCTTTGCTGGCATATGGCCTCCTTTTCAAAATAGGTCAGATTTCGTTGTCTAAATTAGACCTTGTCAGTTCTCTTCCCCGTTTAAAAGCTACTAAATAGTACATTGCGTGACATTGCGATTCATAATAAAATCACCATTGACGTATACCAATGATATTATGTATATCATGATATACTACTTGTCATTAAAAACATCGACTCATCAATCCGCTATAAATTTCTCTTTCGATCTTCGTTAACCACGGTTTCTATGCAGCGTTACGAATATACGGAGACACGCACGAATCGAGCTCTTTTTTTATCTCTAACGCCAAACCGTGCTTGTCGAACGCTCATTTGTAATTTATCCAACGCGCCGCCAGACACCGCTCAAAAATCGTAATTTTGCGTTTGTCTGTGGAGAAATGAAAACACGCCAAATTTATGATTACGTTCTAAAAAATATTTTAAAAACATTAATGTCAATGCTGCGAATGGAAGTAATGCATTATTTACTGAAAACAATGAGAAGTTAAAATAATTCCTTACGTCGCACGGTGGGGCTGAATAATTTTATATGAAAAGTTCGAGGACTCCAAAGTTACGAGTGGGAAGTTTTTGTACATGGTGCCTATAATCAATTTTTCATGAACTTAAAATGATCATCTGAGCCGTTTTTTTATTCGTGAAAAATTCATTAAAGTTGCTATGTATAATAACTTAAACGCTAAGTAAGCTGGTAAAACCATATGATACGAGCTTGAAAAAGTATATGGTATAAGCAAGTTAAAGTACTTGAAAATCATTATTGAAATAGTAATATGAATGTTTTATGTGAATATATTTCGTTGATTACTAAAAACTAGCCGTATTTATTTAAAATTATAAAATAATTTTTATTTGACAAGACAAATTTACAAGGTAATACACGTACTTACAGTTTAAGTATATGTAGAAAGTATATTAGTGCGTTTTAAACTAAAGAAAACTTACAATTACATAATATTTAATGAAAATATAACATAATTCATTAAGTTAAACAATAAAAATTGAAATTAAATAGATTTGTGAATTTCAAATTTTAAGTGTTTGTAAATTGAAGGTGTCGACTATTATATTCGCGAACAGCTTTGTAAATTATCTGCATACTTCGGATGTGTCTTTTTCACTTCATACTTAATCCACATTTTTTTAAAGTTTGCATGAGCTGATTCCACAGTTAGCTCAGAGTAGAACCTCAATCCTTTATTTTTTTTCTCATAAAAATCTTTAATATGAAAAAAAAACTGCGTGAACTTTCGGAGTTACTTTTATCTCTAAATCTTAATATCCTTTTTTTTAAAACAGCAATCATGTTAAGGTAATCTGATTTGAAATCATTTGAAAAACAAGAATCTACAGCCTCTTTGAATGAGTGAAAACATGTAACAAATTGCATACAAGAAAAATTACAGGTTGTTGTGCAGATTTCACGTAAAACATTCACTTTGTTTAATAATGTTTTATACGAATTTCCATTAAATCTTGCACTTCCATTTAACATTTTTCGGCTGACATTGCACCTTTCAGCCAACATTTCACAAATTTGTTAAAATTTTATGTACATACTATTGAATAAAGTGTTTACAACTCCGACCAACAAATGTAACTCAGGCGGTGCAATAATGTCAATAATTTGCTTTTCTTCGTCTGATGAAATTATCGGTAAATTGCAAAAATTTAAAAAAAATTTATAATCTTTTTCAGCTCTGTTTGCTTTCCAAGCTTTAAAATTTTCAATGCAACTCTCAATT
The DNA here is from genome assembly GCA_010014905.2 of Druon quercuslanigerum. Classification (NCBI taxonomy): domain Eukaryota; kingdom Metazoa; phylum Arthropoda; class Insecta; order Hymenoptera; family Cynipidae; genus Druon; species Druon quercuslanigerum. The sequence goes on along the minus strand of JAAAKG020108756.1, from coordinate 2,880 downwards.
GTTCTCAACACGCCTATAGCGTCTAAAAAATCTTTATGAGCGGTACCCCAAGTGCACGGGAACGAACAGCTGTGAAACATCAGACCAATAAATATATGCAATAATTTTAGATCCGCTGAAATTTTACCTTCGAAATCCTCTAGATTTAGTAAGTCCCACAAAACTGATAAGATATTGACACCAGAATCTTTGAAATTCTTAGCAACTACTCCTTCATTATAACTTTGCCGTTAGACTTTGCTTGGAAGCACCAACTCATTGTCCAACAATTGAATAGATGTTATTTTTAAAAAACCTCCACCGCCATCTGCACCAATTTTAATGTACGCTTCATCTACTTCACGAGATTCCTTAACATCATCAATTAGTTTTTGAATATTAAAAAAAAATACGAAATATTCTTCTTTTGGCCAGTTTTCCATCTTAGAGCTAATAAACTGGCATTTGTTACATGAACATGTAGGAATTACGTCACTTTGAACTTCTTTGATGAATTATTTTTAAAATACTCCCCCTCAGAAAATTTTTAACCGATTTTGATCAAATGTATAGATGTTATGTAAAATGTAGTACCCTTTTTTTTATAAAAACGAAAAAAAGTCAAAATTTCAAATAAAAAAATGTAAAAAAAATGTCGACTTTGATTTTTCGTTTTGAGCTTGTTTTTTTTTTAAATTTTCTTTTTTAATCATTCCTTACGATTTTACGTTTCATAAAAAAAGCTTATAGCCTCTTCTGGTTGCCGAGTTATGCACTTTTAAGCTGAAGCGTGCAACGGTCGAGTCAAGATGCATACAGCTTTGTTTTTGTTTACTTGCTTCTGCCTATCTTGATAGACTACCAGGTCACTAAATATACTTTAATGTGAAATCTTATGAAGCTTATTCATGTTGATTTTCCAATGTTACAGCGAAAATAGTCATAGATGTTCATGTTGTGAAATCTCATTAAGTTTATTTATTTTGACTTTCCAATATTATAAATACATCTGTCCCTTTTTCTTAAACGGACATTGGATAAAAAGTGGTAAAGCAAAACTTCGCCAAATCACACAAGATATTTCTACTGCAAAAAAATTATCTTCCGAAAGTATAGGAAAATACATTTACGTTTCATGTTTACTTTTATTCTCTAATGATGCTGATCACAGCCTAAGAAATGTAATAAGACCTTCTGTCTCAACAGCTTTTTCTAGCGATGCAAATAATAAGTTTTTAATTCCAATTCACGATCAGCTCGATAAGCAGAATGCCTTAGATGCTGAAGAGGTAGACAACACAGAAGCAGAAATAGAAAATGGTGATGATGAAAATGTTGTAGAAACAGAATATGAAAATCAAATGGTTCGCGATGAGGAAGCAATCCTAAATTTAAATAAAATTCTTTAACTTCTGTAAGTTTCACCGATTAATAATTCGAAGGATCGTCGATCAAAAAAAGTCCCAAGAGCTTAAGGTTCAAGAAATGAAGAAATCTCTTGATATTGAGTTTGAGAAAGTATCTGATATTAAGCGGAATAATAACAACGAAATAAATAAACTGGTTGATGAACTCAAAGAAAAACTATCTGAAACGAATAATAAATCAGAAAAGGTTAAATTCTGAACTATGCTACCGATTAGTTGCGGAATTCGTCACATACAAACTACGTTTGGCGTAGCATACAGTATAGCACGCACTGCGAAAAATATTCATACTGCACATGGAATTGGTTCGTCGCCTAATCGCAGATTAATAAAACGACTTTCACAAGAGACGGAAACACTTGTCCATTGTTTTTATTATGACAACGAATTCAGCCGAGACATGCCTGGCCATAGAGACTGCATATCAGTAAAAAAGGATGGAAAAGTTCGTTGATGCAAAAGCGACTACTTTTGGGAAACCTAAAAGAGCTATACGTCACATTTAAGGAAAATTATCCATCCTGCGATATCGGGTTTTTCATCAAATTTGCAGAAGTAAGACCTACAGAGTGCATTTTGGCTGGCAGTAATGGCACGCATTCAGTCTGCGCATGAATCAGCTTGCAGAAGCCGAGACTGAGAATCATTTTCTTGGATCCTACAAAGATATTTTAAAAACAATAATATGCAGCACTGCCACGCCTAATTGCTATTTACGTATATGTAAAGCATATCCTGGAGTTGAAAAAATAGCAGAGTCTTTGAAAAACTTGTTTGATGAGAAATTTATTGACCAAATTAGATACAAACAATGTACAGTGGCTGATCGTTCAATGTTAGAAACTATCGTAGATCCAGCTGATTGACTATGTTCAAAAATCTAGCGAAAAATTACCTGAACTTTTGAAGCACGATTTTCTAGCAAAGGCGCAAAGTAAGTTTTTAAAAGATATTAAAGAATCTCTCGAACCAGGAGTTTTTGTGATACTATGTGGTTTTGGCGAAAACTTTTCTCCCGTAATTCAAGACTGTGTTCAAGATCATTACTGTAGTAATGAACAAATAACGATTCACCCATTCGTTGTTTACTTTCATGAAAATAGGGAATTAAAACACGAAAATTATATGATCATTTCTGAATGTCTCAATCACGATGCAACTGTTGTCAATTCGTATATCAAGAAATGGATTGAAGAATTAAAGAAACGACACGCACTAACAGAACTAATTTATTTTACCGACAGAGCTGCATCGCAATACAAAAATAAATATAACTTTATTAATCTTTCCTACCATGAACAAGATTTTGGAGTGAAAGCTAGATGGAATTTTTTCGCCACATCCCATGGAAAATGTCCATGCGACGGATTAATTAAAAGTCCATGCAACGGATTAAATGGCACCTTGAAGCGTGGTGCTGCAAAAGCGAGTCTTCAACGACCACTCGACAATCAAATCACGACTCCTCAATCGC
>JAAAKG020108745.1:0-15558 GCA_010014905.2 Druon quercuslanigerum | reverse complement strand
TTACTAAAAATGGGTTTTTCGAAATGGGGGGCTAAGTTCCCGGCCCCCCCCCCCCCACGCTTTTCGAAAAATGAACTTTTCTTTAGAGTGCTGGGTAGATTTAGCATAGTTCTATAATTCCTGATAGTTTTTAAAAATAGTTCACCAAAATTTGACCCAAAAAAAAAATTTTTTAAAAAGGAGCGAGCCGCTCACTTTTTAGAAAATCAACTTTTAATCTTTAATATTCCTATAGTTCCAAACGAGTTCTAGAGTTCTACAAGCGAATAATTTCAAAAAACTTGAAAACTCAAAAGTTACAAAATTTTGAAAATCCCAAAATTGCAGAGAAATTTTTTCGAAAGGGTTCCAGAAGTTCTGATCAGAGTTCTGTTAGCCCCCCGAGCAGTTCTACAACAAAGACTAATAACATTTTTAGAGATTTTTAAGATTTAAGATTTTTTGTAAAAATATTCGGGGGGCTAACAGAACTCGGATCAGAACTCCTAGCACTCTCAAAATTTTGAATTTCAAAATTTTTGGGGTATGGTTAAAGAGTTGTAGGTTTTTGGATTTTGACTTTATGAAAAAATATTATTAGTATTTTTGGTAGAACTATTCGGGGGGCTAATAGAACTACAATCAGAACTCCCTGCACTCTCCAAATTTTGAATTTCGAAATTTTTGGGTACGTGTGTAAGTATCGTAGGTTTTTGGATTTTGACTTTATGTAAAAATGTTATTAGTCTTTGTTATAGAAATATTCGGGAGGGGGGGGGGGCTAACAGAACTCTGATCAAAATTTTGTAACTTTTGAGTTTTCAAGTTTTTTGAAATTATTTGGTTGTAGAACTCTAGAACTCGTATGGAACTATAGGAATATTATAGAAAAAGTTGATTTTCTAAAAAGTGAGGGGCTGGCTCTTTTTAAAAAAAAATTTGTGGGTCAAATTTTGGGGAAATATTTTTAAAAAGTATCAGGAACTATAGAACTATGCTAACTCTACCCAACACTCTGAAGAAAAGTTTTTTTTACGAAAAGTGGGGCGAACGTGAACTTAGCCCCCCATTTTGAAAAATCCATTTTTAGTCTATTTATTCGCCAGAACTATTTCTAAAAGTTATCAGGAACTATAGAACTATTTTAAAGGATTTTGGAACTCTAAAAAAAATCGAAATTTTGAATATGGGGGGCCAAATTCACACGCATCGTGAAGTTATCTGAATAAAACTTTATCCCTCTAAAAAATTATCTGCAACAAATTTTATCATTAGTTTTTTCTGTGAGACAGAATACATTTTTAAATTGCATAATTTCAAAACGTGATTCTCCAAACTGAAAATTTTTTATTTATATTATTCATAATTAATTCCATAACAGTAGATAGTGCGCACATTTAAATATTTAACATGCGTCATTCATAAAAATCTCTTCATTTTTCTTGCTGAAAGATTCATGGTTGTAATTCAAATTTGTTGTTAAGAATCCATTTTTTCGGTTTATTTTTTTGAAAATTCGCCTTGAAAATTAACTGTTTTGCTTAAAACTCATATTTATTATTAAAAGTTTTACTATTTGTTTACAAATTATACTATTTATTTGGAATTATAATTATTTGTTTCAAAATTAACTTTATTTTTAAAAAATCATCTTTTTGAGTCGAAAATTTTACTGTTTTGTACAACATTCACCTTTTTGGGGTCAAAAATACAACAATTTCGTATCAAATTAAACTATTTGGTAGAAAAAATTAACTTTTGGTTGAAAATTCATATTCAAGGGTTGAAAATTCCACTGTTTTGTAGATAGTCCGTCTTTCTAGCTTCCAAATTCCACCATCTGGTCTTTAAGATTCACCTCTTTCGTCTAAAATTTGAAATATTTTGTTAAAAAAATCGTTTATTTTTATCTGAAAATTTAACTATTCCATTTTTGGTAGGAAATTTAGCCTTTACGAGTTAGCAATTCATTTATTTGGTACAAAAATTTATATATATTGTTAAAAATTTTTTTTTTAGATAGAAAATAATTATTGGTTGTTAAAAATTAATCTTTTTAGTTGAGGATTTAACTATTTTATTTAAATCTTATATTTTTAGTTAAAAATTCCCCTATTTAGTTAAACGTACATCATCATTGATTCAAAATAACCTTTCTTGTTGAAAATTCATCTCTTCGGGTTCCTTTCCAAAACATTCGACTTTTTAGCTTGAAAACTAAAATATTTTGTTGTAAATTCGTATTTTTATGTAAAAAATCAATCTTCTTTGTTGAAATTTGAATAATTTGGTGGTGGATTGAACTAATTTGTTACAATTTTTCTTTTTTCGTTTAATTCAAATGTTTGATAATTCGTCTTTTAAAATAAAAATTCAACTATTCCACTTTTTTTGTAAACTTCTTTTTTTTAGTTGAAAATTCAAATATTTTATTTAAATTTCGTCTTTCGGTAGAAAATTTTTCTTCTTGGTTGAATATTTAATATTGTTGAAAAGTTATTATTTTGAATTAAAAATCCATCTTTTGCGGTAAAAAAATCATATTTCTTAATTTAAAATTAAATTTATTCTTGAAAATTCAACTGCCTCATAACCAATTAGCCTTTTAGGCTTGAAAATTTAACTATTTGGTTAAAAGTTCATATGAACTTCAATATGATATCTACATTCGGAAAACTTGATGGAAATCCTTAAAAGGCTTCTTTTCAAAATTGTACTTATTTTTTAATTATAAATTTTGGGAGTTTGTAATTTATCAAGTATTATTACTTTCTTTCAAGCAGAAGAGATTTTAGAAATTAATTAAAAAAAATGTCGATAAATTCATCAAGTAAGAAAAAGTAATTGGAACCTGGAATATTTTAAATACGCATTACTAGCAAACAAAACAACAAACAAATTAAAGATGTATTAACATTAAAAATGAATTTTTTTCTCTCTTCTCAGGTCGTAAGAAGCGTAAAACGAGGTGTAAATTGAAAGCAAATTGGTGAGACGAATGCGTCGTTTTTGCAGACCATCATGAAATCTCCCGTTATCAAGAATTATTTCTAATAGAGTGCAGTCTATCTTCAATTATCATAAGTTCAATATATTATTTTCTCACGCTAAAAAATTCTATTTCGAATTAAGATTAAGTAAATTGTTTTCCACGCATACTATTTATTCAAGCGACTCGCGTTGGGACTCACAGACAATCAGCCAATAGAAAAAGGGCTCGTGCGCTCGTCCCCGTTGATCTCCAGAGGTCAATCACCACATCCGGCTTTAATTAATATTGTTCGCGGTCTTTTTAAGAACCCATATCCTGCCTTCAAGAGCAGACAATGGAGATCCACAATAATTTACTTTTGTTTATCAAGTCCAAGGAGACCAAAATTTCTTCTATTTTTTTGCATAAGAAAACCTTTCGATATTATTCGATGAAATCGGACCAATTTTCAAAAATTAGAATAGTATCAATATTAGCATACACTTTTAAAAGTAGTACCATTCATGTTTTTAAGTATTTAAGATCCTCTGAAATTCCTCAAAAATTCGTAACTCTTTTTAAATGTTTCGTAATCCTTGAAATATTTTTAAAATATTAGGAATCTTTTGAAACCTTATAATTTCTTTTGAATCAAAAAATATCCCTTAAATCTGGTAAAATTGCTTAAATTTCTTTAAAATTTTATTTAATTTATTCTATAAAATTCTTTAGAAATCCGTTTGTATTACTTTGCAATCTTTTAAATGGCATTGATATCATGAATACCCTTTAATAATGTTGTTTAATTATCTGAATTCCTACGAAATTTTCTGAAAACCTTTCAAACATTTTAAATGTTATTAAATATTTTGGAATATTTTTAAAGTGACATAAACTCTTTAAAAAGTATTGAAATACGTTTAAATTTAAGACCTCTAGTATCTTTAAAAAATTATCTTTTATAATTCATGAAGCTTCTAAAAATTCTTTCAAAATCTGACCCAAAAATAAAAAAAAAAAAACATTTTTTTACCATCTATACTATACCCAATATTTAAAAAAAATAGGAATTTCCAAAATCTGAAACTTGTGCCTATTTTCAGTGAAAATTGTCATAAGAGTTATTTGTTGTGCCAGCCTTTTACAACCCAGAACAAGTTTTAGATTTTCAAAATTCGTATTTTTGAAAATTTTGGGTAAAGAATGCTTCCCAAGTTTAAAAAATCCGTTTTTTTGTGTGAAAATATTAATGTCAGTGAAATTTGACATCAGAGTTATTCGTTTTGATAGCCTAGGACAACCCAGCACAAGTTTCAGATTTTGGAAATTCCTATTTTTGAAAAAATTGGATAAGTTTAATATTTTTAAATTCAGAAATGGCGAGGCAGATCTTTTTTTAAATCGAGTTTTTTTTCGAGAATCGTCTGCATACCAATTTCCGGAAAAAAATTCAAAAATAGTCCAAGTTTCGGGCGCCATCTTGGATCCGCCATTTTGAATTTCCGAAATCTGAGTTCATATTCGTGATCACTGACCCCAAAAATTCCTTTATACCAATTTTCAAATAAAATACAAAAATATTCCCAATTTCGGCAGCCATATTGGATCCGCCATTTTGAATTTTTAAAATCTGAGTTCAGATTCGTAGTCAGCGACCCCAAAACCCCTCATGTACCCATTTTCATAAGGATATAATAGAAAGTTTTTTCAATAATGATTTTTTTCAACAAAAATGGCTTTTTCATCATTTTTTCTTAAGTATTAACAAATTATTAAAAAATTTTAGACTCTTCGCACATAAATTTCTATTATATATATATATATATATATAAATTAAAAAAAAAACTGTGTAAAATCTAATAAAAAATACTCTGAAATCGCAAAAAATGATATGAAAAAAGGTGGGAATACGGTATTCCCACTATGCCGCAAAAGATTAAAATTTAATTTAATTTATTCCCTACAGTTTTCTATTGATTCCTTGAAATATTTAATAATTTCTCAAATCGCTGAAAAAATCTCAAATTTGTTTAAATCCCTTGAACACCATAGAAATCTTGTTATAAAACCTTCAATTTTTTTTAAATCCTATGAATCTCTTAAATATTGTAAAATTCTTGATATCACTTAAGATATAGTAAATATCGTGGCAATTTCTTGAAAAAAATATCCTTTAAAATGTTTAAAATCCCTGAAATCCGTAGAAATTCCCAGATGTTCATTGAAATTTATTTCTTTATTTCCGTTAAGTTCCCTACAAATAATTTTTTTTTAATTTTCTGAAATCCTACGAAATCCCTTGGAAACCCTTGAAAAAATGTAAGGCTTATTAAATTCATTAGAAAATCTGTAATATTTTTCAAGAATGATCTCGTTGCAATTATCTGAAATACCGTAAGAATTAACTAAATTAAAATATGATAAAACTCCTTCAAACCTCTTTAAATCTTTTTTTTCGACATTTCTATTTTACCCAAAAATATTATTCCAACTGCAATTTAAATTATGGATCATAATTCTTTTTCAACGATAAATTATCGTAAAAATGTTCGTTCATTTGAAAGTTCTTTTCTTGAAATGATATAAAATACTCTGAAAGCTTTGAAAACTTCTAAAAATCTATTAAATCTATTAAAAATCTTTAAACTCTGTTGAAATTCTCTGAAATAATAAATAAATATATATAAAATAAATAATAAAATGAATTTTTAAAAAATATATTTTTTTTTTAATGCATTAAAATGATTAAAATCCCTAGAAATATTTTGAAATCCTGTACAGAATCTTGAAATATGTAATATCTTTTAAAATTATTTAAAATTTCAGAAGTCATCTTCGAATCTTTTAAATTTCACTGTATATTTTTTTTATCATTTGCAATATTTTAAATCCCTTACATGTTTTTCAAATCCCTATAATACAGGATCTTGAAATTTGTAATATCTGTTAAAATTTATTTAAAAATCTGTAAACCTTTGAAATACATTGAGGCCTGATACAAACCCTTAAAATCCCCTTTAAACATTTTTTCTTTTTTATTTAATCCCAAAATTTCTCAATAAAAATTTGTTGAAATTCCCTAAAATATCTTAAAAGTTAATGGGATCTTTGAGAATGCCCTTAAATCTTGCAAATCCTTTGAAATCCGTTGCATTTTTTTTAATCTTTAAAGTCCTTGAATATCCTATAAAATCGCCCAAGTCTGATAAAATCCTTTGAAATCAGTCAAAATCATTAAAAACATCTTTGGGGTCTCTTAAATTCTTCAAAATCTCTTTTGTTTTGAAGAAATCCCTCGGCATCTTTTGAAACTTTGAAAATCCCTTTAAATATTATAAAATCTAACAAATCTTTTGAAATTTCCTATTGCTGAGTAGCATTAGTATACTTTTTTCAAAACAGCTTTTAAAAACATTTTCCTTCATTTCTCATGTCACTAGTGGATTTTCCAATTATAATTGGATATCTTCTCGGTAATTGTGATACATAAGTGAGAATGCCTCAAATCCAGTTTTACTAGTCTCTAGCAAGTTGAACAAAAAATAATTTCTGCCAGGAAAAGAGTTCTTTAAACGAATATGTAATGCGAAAGTTGCTTTTCTCCCAGAGAAGAGAAAATGACAAATAGAGATCGAATTTTCACTTTGATATGTGCGAATCTTAAATCTTGATCGAATTACATCAAGCTGGAAATATTATAGTAAATTGAATAAGGAAATAATCTAGAATTTATACGAAATTATATCAACGGCAATACTATTTCATTGATCCGTGATTAAAGCTACAAGAAATTAATATTTTTATGATTGATTCTGAACCAAACAATTCAGAATTACATTTTCCAAGTAGACAGATTAATAGTCCAACAATTTACACATCTATAAAAATGGCTAATTTCGATCCATACTTTAAGCAATATTTAAACATGTTTTCATTGACTGAAACAAATCTTGAGATTAGTATCACTCTTTTCAAAATTCTTTTATGAGCTTTTAAAAAGCTCACAAATAAAAATTAAATTTCAAACTATCTCCTTTCCTGCTTATTAATGACAAATATACAACAAAGGAAAAAATAGTGGACTTTAAATAATTTTTTAAATCGGAGAGATAAAAAAAAAAGTTGAGCATTAAGTTCATGAAAAAGTGGGAAGTCAAGAGGGTTTAAGAGCTTCTTTTACCTCTTATTCTTTCGAGCTCATGATAGAAAGTTGCACTATTTGAGTGCATCTTGATAGGCAGTGACAAGTGCATTCTTTTTTTTTAATATGCTTCTCCTTAGGTTAAGCGAGGACGGATCTTCGAGTAGGTATATTCAAAAGGGGGTCGAGAGGCCAGACAATGTGAATAGATGATGAAGAAGAAAAAGAAAAATCTTCTTACGTCTCTGATACTTTAGTTAACTTCTTTTTAAAAAATGAAGACAAACAGAATTATTAAAATGATAAGAATCAGTTTAACTTTTTCAATTATATTCAATCAATTATAGCCCATTTTCGAAATATAATAATTTTTAGTTTCAAAATTAAAATCCTATCAAAAAACTGCAAAAGATTTCTCAGAAGTTATAACATTTTCCGAAGATCTGAAAAGACAAACTGGATATCTGAAATTTCTGGGGTTTTGTAAATCACAATTTCCAAGTAAGGATTTTTATTTGTAAAAATTTATTTATAAAACGAAAAATTAAGTTGGAAAGGATTCGTTAATAATAAAGGTTACAATTATGTTCTTAACTTTATGACTGCATATGTTTAAAAAATTAGAAACGGATTCTAGTCATAGACCCTTGACAACATTAATTTTTGAATTTTTCTGAACATTACTGACAAAAGTGAAAATTTTAATTGCACATGATTGTAAACGATTGGCGTTTTTAATTTGAAAAATTGGAATTATATCCAATGATTTTTATTTAAAATAATATAATTTACAAACTTGAACAATTTCGGATTGTGTGTTTTTCTCTGGAAATTGAAATTTTTATACATCAATTATTATATTTCAAAAAACATTGATAATTTTTGAACAATTTTAGGATAAATTAAAAGTAAAGATGTTATTTTGTCGACCAGGATAATCAATTAATTAATTCTGATGTTAAATTTTGTTGATTACTGGTCAAAATAATTTTCTGAAAAAACGAGGAAAAATATATATCCGGGCCGCGGCATATTTTTTCTCGTTTCTTCAGAAAATTATTTTTAGCAGCAATCAACCAAATTTAACATCAGAATTAATTAATTTTGGGATAAGTTTGCGTTTTACATTCAAAATTGGTATTTTCAAAAAATAATTATAATTTAAAAAAGATTACAATTTAAAAAAATGTTGGATTATGTTGTGTTTTGCGTCGGAAAGTGGTATTATTTTTATTTCGAAGAAAGAATAAATTTCAAAACGATTCATAGCTTTTTGAACAATTTTAGGTAATGTTATCTTTTTTTTCATCGGAAGTCGGTTATTTAAAAAAAACATTTAATTTAAGACGAAATTTATAATTTGGAATAATATTCATTGTTACGTTTTAGTAATTTCCGTCAACAAGTGGTATTGTCAATTAAAAAAATTCTAAGATTTTTCAGATTATCATGATTATCATTATTTTTCAGATTTTAATGAAAAATCAATGGATTTTAAATATAAATTTTGTTTCAAGAGTTTTAGGTAATGCCCGTGTTTTTTTACCGGAAATTTGTATACATTTCAAAATAGATTTACCATTTTGAAAAAGTTTATGTTTTCACCTGAAACATCGATACGGATTTTAAAAAATATTGACATTTTTAAACAAATTATGGTTATTTTAGCATTTTTCACCTTAAATTGGATATTTTAAGCATAAAAAAATTAATTTTAAAAGGTATTTTACAATTTGGAACAATTTTTTGATATGTTGGGTTAGTGCTTTCCACCGACAGTTGATGGTAGTGGTAGCGGTAGCCTTAAATTCGAATTTTTAATTTTTTTTTTAAATTGTTTTTAATTTTCTCTAAAATAGTATTTAATAATAACTTTCTATTAAGTAAATAATATTTTATAGCCTATGCTATACAATTTCGTCTAAAGGAAAAAATGTATTAAAACAAATATACATAAGTACAGGTATTTGAATTACTAAAGACTTAAAAACAATTACTTTGATGATTTTAAATTAAAAATACATTTTTAATCTCTGAAAACACTTCTATCGTAAGATAAGTAAATTCTTATTTTTATATCCAGCATTTAAATTTAACAAATTAAATCAGTTTTATAGTTCATTGTTTTGGGAACAGGAATTATTTAACCTTTTTAAACGTATTATTATTATTAATAATGAGTACGAAGATTTGAAGAAATTCTAATTTATTCAATCTTATATTGGGCAATCTTTAATTTATTGAATTCATATCAGAATATGCTCTCTTTTAAATTATTCAATTACAAAAAAAAAACAAGCATACGATTATTATTTTTTATATCACGGATTTGTTAAATTAATAAATAAAATTAATAGTAATATGCCATTTTTGTATTTCTTAAATATTATTTAAAGCCAATAAAGTTTAATTTTAATGTTTTAGAAAAAATCCTCCTTTTCAGCGTCCCAAATCGACATTTGGTATTTTTTTAAATTAAAAAAACTTGATTTGAAGTATAAATGATAATAAGCAGATATTCAAAAAAAATTTAGAAAGTATTTCATTTGCCCGTGAATAAAACTAAAACTAATTAATATTTTTATGATTGATTCGGCATTTAGTATTTCTTAAAATTAAAAAAACTTGACTTAAAGTATAAATGATAATAAGTAGATATTCAAAAAAAATTTAGAAATTATTTTATTTATCCGTGATTAAAACTACAACAAATTAATATTTTTTATGATTGATTCTGAACCAATCAATTCAGATTCATATTGCCCAAGTAGGCAGAATAATCTTCGTTTATTTAATCTTGATTATTTATTTATTTAAAAATTTAAAACAGTTTAATAGTTCATTATTTTGGGAAAAGGAATGATTTAACCTTTTTAAACGTATTATTATTAAGAATGATTATGAAGATTTGAAGAAATTCTAATTTATTCAATGTTATATTGGGCAATTTTTAATGTATTAAATTCATATCAGAATTTGTTCTCTTTTAAATTATTCAATTACAAAATAAAATTCATTAATTTTAATTTAGTAAATTATAAATTTTTAATAAATAAATTAAAGATTGCCCAATATAAGATTGAATAAATTAGAATTTCTTCAAATCTTCATAATCATTATTATTAATAATAATACGTTTGAAAAGGTGAAATAATTCCTGTTCTCAAAATAGTGAACTATTAAACTGTTTTAAATTTTTTAATAAAAGAAGATTATTCTGCCTACTTAGAAAATGTAAATCTGAATTGATTGGTTGAGAATCAATCATAAAAATTATAATTTGTTTTAGTTTTAATCACGGATAAATGAAATAATTTCTAAATTTTTTGTTTGTTTGTTGAATATCTACTTATTATCATTTATGCTTCAAATCAATTTTTTTTAATTTAGAGAAATATTAAATGCCAAATCAATCATAAAAATTATAATTTGTTTCAGTTTTAATCGCGGATAAATGAAATAATTTCTAAATTTCTTTTTTGAATATCTACTTATTATCAGTTATACTTCCAATCAAGTTTTTTTAATTTAAAAAAATACTAAATGCCGATTTTGGACTATGAACAGGAGGCTTTTTTTGAAAACTTTAAAATTAAACTTTATTTGCTTTAGATAATATTTATGAAATACAAAAACGGCTATTATTTGGATAAAATTACTATTAATTTTATTTATTAACCCATTAACGACCAAAGCTATAAATTTTATAACATAAGTTTCACCGCAAAATTTATGGGTATACCAAAACAATAAATAGATCAAAAGTGCTGTTCCTTATATTTTTGGGTGAGCTAAATTTGAATCCGTGGTCAAAATTCGAATATTTTGACTATAAAATTAAATATGGCGGTTTTTGCATACAAAATAGTGAAAAATGTTTGGTTTTTTATTTTTATACTTTTTTTCAGACATAAAACGCGTTAATATCTTAAAATTTCTTTAACCATCGGTGCAAAAAATTCTTAAACTTTAACAGAAAATTTTTATATATGTGCAAAAATGTCGCAAAAACTGTTTTTTTCCATTATCGTTACTTTTCTCAAAAACCTCAAAGTTTAAAAAAAGTTCCATAGATTAAAAATGTCTTGAAATTAACCATAGAACACTATGAAATTTTTTCATATGTTTGAAAAAAACTTTTGATTTTTCAAAAAAACAAAAATATGAAATTTGCAAAAAAATGTTTCAAAAAATCTGAAAAAATTTATTTTTATTCTTGAAAAATTTGCACCAGAGTCTACAGTTTTTAGGAAATAATTGCTCAAACTTCATGCGAATTTTTACATAAATATAAATTTCAAAAACCTAAAAATGGCTGAAAAGAATTCGCATGAAGTTTGATCAATTATTTCCCAAAAACTATAGGCTCTGGTGCAAATTTTCCAAAAATAAAAATATCTTAGAATTAGTCAAAGAAAATTCTTGAATTTTTTCAGATTTTTTTTGCAAATTTCAAATTTTGGATTTTTTGAAAAATCAAACAAATTTTCTAAAAAAGATGAAAAAAAATTATAGTGTTCTATGGTTAATTTTAAGACATTTTTAACCTATGGAACTTTTTTTAAACTTTGAAGTTTTTGAGAAAAATAACGATGATGGAAAAAAAAAACAGTTTTTGGGACATTTTTGCATTTTGTCCGCCATTTTGGAAGAAAAAGCACATATATAAAAATGTTCTGTTAAAGTTTAAGAATTTAGTGCACCGATGGTTAAAAAGATTTTAAGATATTAACGCGTTTTATGTCTGAAAAAAAAATCATAAAAATAAAAATCAAACATTTTTCACTATTTTTGTATGCGAAAACCACCATATTTAATTTTGAAGTCAAAATATTCGAATTTTGACGACGGATTCGAATTTAGCTCACCAAAAAATATAAGAAACAGTACTTTTGATCTATTTATTGTTTTGTTATACCCATAAATTTTGCGGTCAAACTCATGTTATAAAATTGATAGCTTTGGTCGTTAATGCTTAATTTAAAGATTACGTGATATAAAAAATAATAATTGTATGCTTGTTTAAATTTTTTTTTGTAATTGAATACTTTAAAAGAGAACAGATTCTGATATATATTCCCTAAATTAAAGAATGCCCAACATAAGATTGAATAAATTAGAATTTCTTCAAGGTTCTAAAACTTTATTTCAAAACGGGGACCTTGACCTTTAAGAAATTTAAAATTAAAAACATTGAAAATCGAAGAGTGTCAAGTGGCACTGTAAAATTTCCAAGATTTCTTGATTTATTCGAATCGCGTTTATCTGCATCCAAAACAGTTCAAACCAATGCCTTGGGAGTCAATGCACTCCCTGGTAGAGTGGCCATGTCTGGCCCAACGAGCCACACTCTTCCCGAGAGGCCCGACATGGGTGTCGCGCAGGTATGCACTAGGGGCCTCAGATACTCAGAGATGGGTCCCCCCCCCCCCCCCCCATCTGAATAAGTAACTGATGAGATGCGTCAAGAAAATTTTCTAGCTTTGAGTGTGTGCATTATACAAATCTACATAAACACATGGTGCTGTCCTTTCTCGCTATCTTTCTAATCCTACTTTGAGAGATTAAAATGAGATAAACTCAACGATAGGCTTTTATCATTTTTCATTAGAGACTTTAGAGTCCAAAGCGATGTCAAAACACGGGAAAAAGAGTGATTTTCCACAAAAATATGGAATAAATTCTTTTAAATAAAATTATTGAATTGAATAAAAAACTTAAGACTTCCAGTTTAAATATATTGCATTTTTAACAAAAGAGTTAAATTGCTAACGAAAGATTGAGTTTATAACTAAAAAGTTGAATTTGTTATCAAAAAGTTTAAATTCCAACATGCAAAGATGAATTTTTAAACAAAACACATTAAAAAACAAGAAATAGTGGCTTTTTAACCAAAACTTTGAATTTTTAACAAAAAAAAGATTTTATGCCCAAAGAGATGAATGTTCAACCAAAAAAGGCGAATTTTAAATAAGTAAATTAAATTTTAAGAAAACAGTTCACGGTGAGGCTGAATAATTTTATATGAAAAGTTCGAGGACCTCAAAGTTTAGAGTGGGAAGTTGTTATTGGTGCCTATAATCAATTTTTTATGAACTTAAAATGATCGCCTAAGCCGTTTTTTTCGCTATATGAAATAACAGCTTCCCAGTAATTAAAAAATTTGGAATTCATTTTTCTATTTAACCTTATCAAATGATTATTATTATTGTTATTATTATTATTATTGACGAACATTACTTTTATCTATAACAGAGTTCACATTCTTCTCTCTATATTTTTAGTTGAAAATTTATATTTTTAATTGAAAAATTAACCCTTCTGGTTGAGAATTCTAGTATTTTGTAGGAAATTCTTCATTTTGTCTTAAAAATTAAACTATTTTGTTCGAAATTAACGTTTATTAAAATTTGATGTTTTTACCTCAAAATTTAACTATGATTCGATTTTTGGTTTAAAATTTATCCTTTAAAAGTTGAAAATTCAACTATTAGGTACAAAAGTCATGTATTTTTTGTAGAAAATTAATAATTCAACCTAAAAATTGTACGATTCCTCTTTTGTATTAAAAAATATATTCACTACTTTTGTGCTATTAAAAATTTGTTGTTTTTTTTTCTTGGGAATTAATTTTTTAACTAAACATTTGACGATTTAATTTTTGGTTTGAAAAATATCTTTTTCAGTTAAAAATTCTTCTAAAAATTTCGTCCGCTTAATTTGAATATTTCTCTGATTTTGGTTGAATGTTAATCTTCTTTGTTTGAAAATTTGTCCATTTGCTTGAAAATCAATCTTTTTATGTTGAAAATTTAATACTTTGATAAAGTTATCTTTTTTGGTCTCAAATTTAACTGTTTTGTTGAACATTTATTTATTTTGTTTAAAACTCAAATATTTGGTTAGTCATATTTTTTGAAAGCAAAAAAGTCATCTGTCTTTGTTGAAAATTCAACTTTCTTCCTTTTAAATGAATTGTTTGAATTTAAAATTCAATTGCCTTGGAATAAAATCGTTTTTTTCGCTTGAAAATGAAATTACTTTATTAAAAGGCAAACTATATTTTTGTATTTTTTGTTTGCTTGGAAGTTACGACGACCCCAACGTTACGAGTGGGAAGTTGTTGTAAATGGTGCCTATAATCAATTTTTCATGAACGAAAAGTGATACACAGTAAAAACATTTTTGGTAAAATTTAACATAAAATTTTATGTAGATGATTTTTTTCAACAAAATTTATGTTAATTCTACACATACTGTTTGTATCGATCAATCCATGCATTTTTTAACATACTCAAGTGTTATTTCAGAGCAAAGTTACACACTTTTATGTTACTTTTAACACAGAACTATGTTGATTTTATAAATACAAACAGTTTGTGTAGAATAACAATAATTTTGTGTAAAAAAATCATCTACATAAAATTTTATATTCAATTTTACGAAAAAATTTTTACAGTGTACGATTAGTCGTTTTTTTATTCGTGAAAAATTCATTAAAATTGCTATGTATAATAATTTAAACGCTAATACAACCATTTGATACGAACTTGAAAAAGTATATGAGCAAGTTATAGTACTTGAACATAATTTTTGAAATAGAAATATGAATGTTTTATGTGAATATGTTTCATTAATTACTAAAAACTAGTCGTATTTTTTAAAATTATCAAATAATTTTTATTTGACAAAACAAAATTACAAGTTATTACACGTACTTACAGTTTGTGTATATTTAGCAAGTATATTAGCACGTTTCAAATTAAAGAAAACTTACAATTACATATTATTTAATGAAAATATAACATAATTTATTAGGGTAAACCAAAAAAATTGAAATGAAATAGATTTGTGAATTTCAAACTTTGATGTGACTTATTCACTTTATACTTAATCCACATTTTTTTAAAGTTTGCATGAGCTGATTCCTTTCATCTCCAAATCTAAATAACTTTTATTTAAAACAGCGATCTTGTCAAGGTAATCTGATTTTAAATCATTTGAAAAACAAGAATCTACTGCCTCTTTGAATGGGTCAAAACATGTAACAAATTGCATACAAGAAAAATTACAGGTTGTTGTGCATATTTCATATAAAACATCCACTTTGTTTAATAATGTTTTACACAAATTTCCATTAAATCCTGCACTTCCATATCAGATTTGTCGACTGACATTGCACTTTTAGCCCTCATTTCACAAATTTGTTCAAATTTTTTGTACATACTATTGAATAAAGTGTTTAAAGTGTTCTGTTTCCAATCAACCAATGTAACTCGGACAGTACAATCAAGTCAATAATTTGCTTTTCTTCGTCTGACAATATTATCGGTAAATTGCAACAATTTAAAAAAATTTTACAATCTTCTTTTTTAGCTCCGTTTGCTTTCCAACACAGAGAAAAATGGATGTTCAAATGTAACATCTAGATGTTCAGGATTAACATATTTTATGTTTAACTATAGGA
>JAAAKG020108734.1:0-15559 GCA_010014905.2 Druon quercuslanigerum | reverse complement strand
TAATTCGCTTGTTAGCACTCATAAAAAGTCGAATTCAGAATTATATCACTGAATCGCACAAGATCGTTTTTAAGCAAACCTCTGTAGACCAACAGCTTCAACAGATACAATCTACTGGGCTCTTGGGGTGAGAACTCACTTGAGAATAATATTCCAAGAATTTGTTTAATTTTATTGCCGGGAAACCCCACTATTATATTATTATATTAGCACTATTGACAATGTCCAGTTTGTCTTACCTGCTTGTCTTACTTCCCTCTATTCAGCTCCCGCTCACGTAGCTGAGTGATCGCGAGCCGTTTTCACCGTCCCTTACCAGCGGGGAGGGGAGGTTTGTATTAACGAGGAATAAAATACGAAGAATGACATTTTTTTAATTTGACAATTATTCATTTAATAATATCATATTGTACTATTTAAAAAAAACCTTTAGCCACTTGGGAGTATAGTGACTTTATCGGTTAGCAGTAAGTCACTTTTTTATTGTTTTCAAAGTTTTGCAGGAGCACAGCAAATGTGCACGATACGCACTAATTGTTATTCGGTTATAAAAATTGCAGAAATAAAAAATTATATAATACTTTAACAAATTATTTGGGCAACCAAGTCCACAACTATATAGTTTGGAAACGGATCTAAAGATGTTTTTAGGTTTTCGATATCGCTCTCAGTTGTATTTAAATTGATTACAGAAGTTTTATATCGTTATCTACAGATACACATCAAATGTACGCTAAACTGAAATAGTTTTTAAAAATACATCTAGATATTTAAAAGACGAATGCAATGGGGCGTTGAAATTATCCGACAACGTACTTTTAATATACAAAATACTATTGGAGATATAAGATTTTTTATCTGAACGATGTCTCGATTTTTAATTCATCGTCATTATTAACATATAACAGCATCTTATAATAAAAAACTTTTATTGATTCAACTTTCTAAATTTAACAGTAAAGGACCCCGCAGAATTTGTATGGGAAGTGGCTCTCGGCTAAATTGTCTGCAACTTTACTTCCTGGCAGTTCTGAATGTTTAGATTAAAAGTCTCGAGGAGCATGAAGTCCAGTAAATTCAAGTTTTCGAGATATAGCCGTTCGAAGTTAAGGTTTTTGTGCATTTCGTAGAAGAATAAGGCTGTAATGCTGATCATATAAATTGGAATGATAAGGCTTGTACAGACATAGGAATGTCTGCATGCCTGCATTATTACACTTACACAAGTGTATGTATGGATAACACAAATACACACACACACATTATTATATAAATGTAATTAAAAGTTTTTCATAAGGACAACCGCAGGATTTCGCCGGGATCGGGGGCTAATCTGCAAAAATGCACCCGATTCCAGCGAAATCGCGGTAATATTAGGCCATAACCTAACGTCTCACGACCGCGAGATAGGTGGTTACATTCTGTGACGGCATAAATGCGATGATCCGGCAAAAGTCTCGTGCAACCTGGGAACACGGAGCGACCCAAGGACGACCGCCTTCTGCATTTTCCCAGCAAGTGTTGCAAGTGTTGGCTATGTAAGCGGAGCGCCTAATCTACCATGTCCAGAACAAGCCAGCAACAAAGGAAGAGAGGCGACACTAAGACCAAACGCAGGCAGTGATCCGATAGAGGTCGAGCGATGCTTTTTGACCCAGAGAAACATCAACATCTAGGTTTCTTTCAAGCCTAAAGATCTGGATGAAATGGATAGCGAGCTTCGCAGACAATTTTCCAAAGAATCCGACCTCTGGACTATCAATTGTTGTGTGTATAATGCAGTCAGAGCTTTGGCCGACTCAAACCGTAAAACGAAACCAAAGGTTGACCATAAGAACAAAAGACGAATGCATCAACTCGCCATAAAGATAGGCTGACCATCATACAGCACATTATTGAGAGGATACGGATACTATCTGACGCTAAGAAAAGTCTAGAGCGGAGAGAGAGGTGGATTAGAGAAAACCAACAGTTTCTCTCCGACCCATCTCGACTCTTCCAATACCCTCCAGTTACCATCAACCACCCACTCAAACCAGATGGGGTTGAAATATTTTTAAAAGAAGTCTACGGACTGCAACATAGACTGGAGGTGAAAAAAATAATGAGAGGTATGAAGAACTATTCCGCTCCGGGACCAGATGGTATCAAGACCTTCTGGTGGAAGAAGTCTCCTTCAACCCATCAGCATCTGGCCCGTATTTTCACCTCATATTTGAAGCCGGAAGAGCCAATTCCGGAATGGTTGGTGGAAGGGCGCACAGTACTCCTGCCGAAAATAGGCAACTTAGCTGACACAAAGAATTACAGGCCAATCACTTGCCTGAACACACTGTTTAAGATATTCACAGCTATCCTTAATGATAGAATTGTTCGAACAATGGGACCTGCGCGACAAAAAATGTATGAACAACGCGGCTCAAAGAACGGTCTAGCATCCTACCAGCATGACCTATCGATGGCCTGAATTCATAGACCTCCCATAGATTTATCTTTTGTCTTTTGGAAAGCTTAAAGGTTCTTTCGCAAATCGTGAGGTGCATAGAGTTTGATGCCACTTTGGAAAAGCAGATTCACTATCTCATCTGGAAAAAATCGTGTAACAACTAACAAGGTCACTTTCCAAAGAGGTGTCTTTCAGGGCGACACTATGAGCCGACTCCTCTTTTGCCTCACATAATTGCCACTATCTCTACCAGTTCACCATTCCCAGGGCACAAGGTCACTCATGTATTTTACATGGGTGATCTTAAGATTTATGCTAAAAATAAAGAGCAACTATATCTAGCTTTAGGGATTTCCGAACGATATGCTAAGGAAATAGGAATGGGATTTGAGTTAGAAAAATGCGCCAAGGTTTATTTGAATCGAGGAAAACTTCATGGCATCCCTGAAGACCCTGAACTCGTCGATAGAAGCGCTATGCGACACCTCTGCGCTGGAAAGACTTATAAATACCTGGGCGTGCCACAGAGCCGCGTTCAGGATTTGACATCTATATAGGATACCCTCCGAAGCAGGTACAGAAAATTGAAAATTGTTTGAAAAGTCATGGCAAATATTCAGATTGTCTATTATTATATATTTGTATGAAAAGACGAAGGAAATTGCTAAAAAGTAACAATACGTAAAAATGTATTTATTTTTAAGTCATATAGCGAAACTTGGCACGTTTCGATGTAACCCTGGAGCGTGAATTAACTTTTACGAAAATTCAAAATTTCCCCACGTTAATTTAATGGGATTTTGAAGTACGAAGTGGCACATGTTGATATTCGAATTTCGAAAAAACAAACCTATCTTTCTATATCAATCAGCAGTTTATGAGTCTGAATTTTAAAATGTTATCTTTTAAGTCTCTGAATTGTTACTTATTGAAATCAAATTAAAACACGATTCAAAATGTACGATTTCCATTCTTCAATTTCACATGGCATAATTTAAAAGTAAAGAAAGTTACATGCTGGTTCAAACGCTTGAATTACAATTCCAACATTTAAAGTTTTCTAAACAAGGAGCATTTTATATATATAATTATATATTTAAACTTCTCTGGTTTCAGAAAACTTCCGCTTTGAATAGTTTAATTTGCAATTTAGTCTCATGTACTTTAAATAAAAAAGGTTCAGCTCCCAGGTTCCCAGGCTCAAGTGTTCGGACTTATATGGTTGTATGAAAATAAAAAAAATAAATCGAAAATTCCTTTTCCAAAAATCGGTTGACGCTTTAGTTTTTGAGATACAAAAGATTTAAGATAGACCACTCAGGAGCGCGGTATAAACAGTCGTGTGTGTGATCGGGAATACCACGTAGTACAATGACCGCTATTCTCCCATCGCTGAATCCATCTCGACGGTCTCTCAATAACACTACGCTGGACTTCCGCTCACGTATGCACGTCTATTTACACCATCCTCCTGATTCGTTTAGCCTAAATATTTTATAACTCAAGAACTAAAACTTCAACTGATTTTTGGAAAAGGAATTTTCGATTTATATATATATAATCCTCAAAAAGTTATTGTGCACAATATTTCATTTGTTATACCAACTGTCATCGTAGACAGATAATGAATAACAGCCATGTTCCATAGAACTGCGTGCTACAAAAGTGAAGAGAATACTTAAGTTTTTAGGGTTAAAAGCCCACCATTTACCCCTTATGCGTTTGAGGACGCTTCTGCACTGGATAAAATTTGAAAGTTATCAAGATTTAAAAAAATATTATCTGAGATAACTTATCTGGGATTTCTTGGGTGAGATTGAAGGACCTCTTTTTTAAGATGTTTAAACGACTTAAGCTGTATTGGAAAATTGTAATATACGCTGATAGAGAATTTCTGGTAGCATATAGAGCTACATCATCTATATCAATCCCAAGTTATAAATAGTATATAAAATTGGACTTAAAATAAAACCTTGCTGTAATCCATTTTTAAAGCTAGAGGGTTCTTTGTTATAGCAGTTTATTCTAAAGAATACTTGTGTATAAGGTGTGAGGTTATAGATAAATTTATCATTTTTTGGAGAATATCGCTATACTTTCGGCACGAGTTCGACCTTCTCTAAAACAAAATTGCGAAGGTAGAATAAAATTATTATGTTTTAAACAATTCTTCATTCTCATCATAATTATTTTTTCTAATGATTTCAAAAAGTATGAGGCTAATGATACAGGTCTGAATTTCGCACCTGGGGAAGATTTAGCCTTAGAATTTTGTGAGGCTCAGGTTAGTTTCTCCATCTTAAATGGATGATCAAAAATTGATTTTATCTCATTTATTTCGTACTTCGGAGCTAATCGCTGAAGTTCCCTCAATATTGTTAAAATTGTGAATACAATTTGAAAGATCGGTTTAATTAATATTAATTTCCTTAGCAGTATCAATGAGTTCTTACATACAAGATTCCGTTTGAGCCACGACTTCTGAATTACCAGAACTCGTTGTAGGGGAACGGAATACTTTTCTTGCAAAAGCATCATACATTTTGTGTTCTATGAAATTATCATAGTTGGAAGTGTGCAAATATCGTTACGGAATGGCATCGATATTAAGTTCCGCGTTGTGCAAAGCAACCCTTCTAAAAATAATCTTTTGGATACGATTTACAACGATTAACAGTGATCAAAAGTTAAATCGGTTTAAATTGTTGCAAATTGTGACCATTGTTCCCAATCGTATTGAATTGAGTAAATGCACTTGCCTGCAATGCGCCCTCTGCAGTTTTCGTTTGTAACACACATGACTCGCACGTGTTTATTAGTAACAAATTAAATTTTTAATAATTTTACAAGAATTTTAAGTACAAAAAAAAGAATGTTTCTACAGGCAGTATACCGAATGAAAAGTCGATAGTATCGACGTTAACAACATCTAGTGTGATTTTTAAGTAAGCAGACATAATTTGATTTAGCAGAAAAACTTATCCAATACTTTCAAGTTTCTTGCAAAATAAGAACGCTGAGTTTATAAATATGTTTGATTTGAAATTCTTGAAAGTATCTAGTTTAACATATTTCAAATACAGAATTTTTAATATTTAAAATAATTTTATTTGTCTATGCCTAATCTCAAAATCTTTAAATTTGAAAGGTTTCACATTTTTATGATATAGTATTAGATTGTCAAAAGGCTTTATGTTTTTAAAATGTTTAAAGCTTTAACAATAATTTAAAGAAATGAACTTGTACATTTAAATATACAAAAACTGTTACAGATTGAACTATTTTTAAATTTAAACATTAAAAGTTGTGATATTCACAGGTGAAATAGCTCAAACTTGAACTCAATACATGCGGAATTATCGCAACAACTAGTTTTCCTTCCTCAAGCACAAACATTTTTTTTCATTCTCTCCTTTCTTCAATATTTTTACTCGTGGCTACGTATTTCTAAAATGATGGTCAAATTTTTTATTCTATAATCTAATCAAAAGTTTATTTTTGGTCTTTATATATAGTTGCCTTTCTCATAATTTCATAAATTCAGCAGTTTATGAGTCTGAATTTTAAAATGTTATTTTTAAGTCTCTGAATTGTTACTTATTGAAAACAAATTGAAAAATGATTAAAAATGTACAATTTCCATTCTTCAGTTTCACATGGCATAACTTAAAAATAAACAAAGTTACAATGCTGGTCACTGTTAATCGTTGTAAATCGTATCCAATCGATTATTTCTAGAAGGGATGCTTTACACAACGCGGGACTTAATATCGATGCCATGCTTAAAAATATTTGCACACTTCCAATTATGATGATTTCATAGAACACAAAATGTATAATGCTTATGCAAGAAAAACTTATAAATTTTTAAAAGTTAATGGATTTCAATCTTTCTGTGAGTCCTTATCTTTTGACACATCTTTAAATAACGTGTGACCTTAAATCAAGGGATTTAAAGACAGGCAGCTGTATCCCGTTCTCCTACAACGAGTCCCGACAATTCAGAAATCGTGGCTCAAAACGGAATTTCGTATGTAAGAACTCATTGATACTGCTAAGGAAATTAATATTAATTAACCGGATCTTTCAATCAATTTTTGACAATCCATTTAAGATGGAGAAACTAGCCTGAGCCTCACATAATTCTATGGCTAAATCTTCCCTAGGTCTCGATAAGATTAGCTCTAAGGTTCTTTAAAATGTGCCAGTATCCACACTTAAACTTTTCATGTTGCCAAAACCAGGTGCGAAATTCAGACATGTATCTTTAGCCTGATGCTTGTTCAAATTATTATAAAAAATAATTATGATGAGAATGAACAATTGTTTAAGATATAATAATTTTATTCCACCTTCACAATTTTCTTTTAGAAAAGGTCGAACTCCTGCCGAAAGTATAACGATATTCCCCAAAAAATGATAAATTTATCTATAACCTTACGCCTTATACACAAGTATTCTTGAGAATAAATAGCCTTTATTCTACCTTTAAAAATGGATTACTGCAAAGTTGTATTTCAAGTCCAACTTTATATACTATTTATAACTTGGGATTACACAAATTATTGCACAGTTTATGTATAACTGTGGAATTTTCAGAAGATATAGCTCTATATGCCACCAGAAATTCTCTATTAGAGTATATTACAATTTCCCAATACACCCAATAAATCCCAGATAAGTTATCTCAGATAATATTTTTTCAAATCTTGATAACTTGCACATTTTATCCATTGTAGAAGCTGTATTTTTGTGGGGTTTTAACCCTAAAACCCTAAGTATTCTCTTCATTTTTGTAGCACGCAGTTCTATGGAACATGGTTGTTATTCATTATCTGTCTATGATGACGGTTGGTAAAACAAAGGAAATATTGTACACAATAAGTATCTGAGGGTTACCTTGGGTTAACGTTGCTCTACTCCGATCAGTGTTATTCAAGCAGAGTTGAGAGAAATCTCCATTTTCAACAGATTCCGATTAATAACGAATAGATTTCTTCTGAGATCATTTGCTGTCTCTTGTCACCGAGTTTGCGATCTTTTGAAAAACATTTACTCTTCCCCAATGAAAATGTCTAGATAGGTTCCTATACAAAAACCTACATAGGATCCTACATAGGATGCTACATAGGAACCTATATGTTTCACCTATAGGTGCCACCTAGAGGAAATGACATAGGACCCTACATAGGTTCCTGTTCAGGATGCTGTATATGTTCTTGTATGAGACCATGTCGAGATGCGCAGTCGTATTCTATGGTAATTACGGCTGCGCAGAAATTTTTTTGGTCATCCAGGAGCACCTAGCGATATACGTACCATTAGATACCATGAGGTACCATAAGTTACCTTATTAGTGAGAGTGAAACATATAGGACCCTATATAGGATCCTATATAGGATCCTATATAGGAATTTTTAATAGGGTTATGTTTCACAAACTTTAATTGCTTTTAACATAAAAAAGGATTTATTCTACTTCAGTCGTTTATTAACTGTAAACACAAACCGGATGTTCTGAAAGTTTTGAACTTGTTACTTCATTTATAAAATTGAAATAAGCTTAAAAGTTTGACGCCATTTTTAAAAACTACCAGTTCTCCCTCGACTTATAGAGGAAAACCAAAATGAGGCACGTCCATTTTATTTTTTATAATGTAGTATATTTCTCAACATCCTAGAGAGGATAAACTCTATATTTAAACATGTTTCTTTTCAACTACATCTACATTTTTAGCATACACTGTAGTATCAGTAGGCCCGGTCGGTTCTTGTCGCCAAATAAGAACACGAATATATATCGCGTTTCCTATAGCTTATAAATAGAGAAAACTTTTACGAATTATGACTCTTTATCTTTACACAATAATTTCTAATAAAGTACAAAACATAAAAAATTTTTGAGAACGGATACTGAAAGATAAATAATTAAGGTTTCCGTTGATATGAATAAGATAATGACTTATGTAGCTGATATGCTTGTAATGTTGTTGTGAAAAGTTCGCGCGACGTGCGATTGGCCGAAAAAACTTCACCAGTTCACGATTCAGGTTTTTCTAACTT
Organism: Druon quercuslanigerum; assembly: GCA_010014905.2. NCBI lineage: Eukaryota > Metazoa > Arthropoda > Insecta > Hymenoptera > Cynipidae > Druon > Druon quercuslanigerum. Next base: position 7,051 of record JAAAKG020108734.1, on the reverse strand, counting down.
CCAAGATTTGTGAAGACCTGTGATGACTTCTCTGTCTTCCTCCCCAGCCGTTCTCGATAGTGGGGTGGGGATACGGTATGACACGGTCAACCAAGGCTCTTCAAAACATTGATCTTGTTTAATGTGTTTGCGTGTCAAATATGTTCAGCTGTATTCCTATATGAATGCTTCTATCGTGCTTTATTATTTACGTTTCACGTGAAGCCACCAATACCGTAACTGTAGTGTTCTCTCTTTCTCTCTCTCTCTTCTATTCGTTTGCTTAAAAATGCGTATTTGAAATAAATACGTTTAAAATAATTATATTTGTAAATTATTTTTTTATTATTCATTAAAATTCAATTTATATTATTTTACTTTTAATTTCAATGTAAACTATAAGTTGACTAAAACTGAATTTATTTTTTTTTAATTTTAATAATAGTTCAAATGCATGACATAATTTTATAATAATTATTTGTATGAATGGACTGTAGAATTATTCTACATTAAGTACTTGAGATTAAAGTCATAAATGCGTTTATATTGTTATATATATATATTTGACCCATTTGAATTATAGTCAAAAGAAAAATTTTTACATGACAGAAAAATTAAACCTTTCTTAATTAAAATTTAGCCTACATTTTATGATAATTAATTTTAATAAATAAAATAAGTAAAATGTGTAATACTGTTTCCAAGTTTCATTGAATAATACTGTACACTGTAAATTACTAAATAATTGAAAATATATTCTTGATATCATTGAAAATTTTTTTTCGTTATTTTACCTTGCTTTGAAATGTAAATAACCAAATTTGTATGAGAATAGTTTAAAAAAAGCAAATTTTCAAACAAAAAATTATATACTTTAATTTTCATTTGAATTATTTCATTCTTAACTAAGAAGGAAATGATTTTTCAAGAAAATATTCAAAAATAAAAAAATTGGAAGGCGTCATACAAATTTTGCAAGAAAATATTGTGAGATCACTAAAATTCGCCAAATACCGTTTATTGAATAAAATATTTTTTTCATTATTCGATTTTTATATTTTTATTATTCGTGTCTTAGAATGAAAAAATAATTTAAATAGTAATAACAATATGAAATACGGGATTTGTATTTACAAAAATTTCTTGAAAATACACATTTGGCGGGCCTGTTTTTATAATGGACTTTTAAAGAATTTCTAAAAATTGCATATAGAAACTGTCTATTACTCTACTATTATTCAATATTATGTAAGGCTACTAATCCATCAAGTTTAGCACTGGGGCTTGTATGATTTAATTGTTGGAAAAACATACTAGACATTTATGATTCGAAAATAGATTAATTAGATATTAAATTCCGGAATACAGTAAACAGTATGCTTTGTATGTAGTAACGTTTTATAAGTAACTTTCTTATAGATATTTCTTCTTGTTATTATACATTAAATTTATCGGGTGTCAGACGGCGCTGTTGTCAAGATGTGAGAGGCCCTCGGCAGGTGCATTGCCTATATGTACACAGGCCCGGAAAATGTGCATCTTCAAGAAATGTTAGTAATTATAATATCCGTAATTCATGTTGTTATTATTATTAAAAATTTGGTATTTGGCTCCTTTCCACTATAATTTTGTATTTAAGGGGTTAGTCAAGTTTAAAAATTTCAAAAAAATCGATTTTTTATTGCATTTTCTGAAAGACTAAAATTTCAGAAATATTGTGTCCTAATTTCATCGAAATCGGACCGTAAATTACTTAGATATAGGGGAAGGCGAGGCAAGGCAGTAAGGATAAAAGCGGTATAGAAGATTTCTTAATGCAGCATTTGATCTCGATCTACTGGTATTGTTAGAAAGTTCTTCCTGAGTAGTGCTTATGTTATTTCCGGACTACTTTTTGGGGGTTTTTCAATGCAAGTAAGTTGTACTTCAATTAATTATTAAGTAAATCGCTGTAGTATCACGTTGTAGCCTGTATCACTACCTTTGATTTGCATATTCAATTAATTACGTTTATTAATTATTATTTACGTTTAATAATTGAACAAGAACAATTAGTATTAATTGCAAATAAACAATTAATAATTATGATAATAATTGATTATAAATAATGTAATTAGGTAAATTACGAAGATCTGAGGAACCAAGCCCAAGTCCAGCCCCTACCACAGACGCACACTCAGAACCTACCCAGGGCTCAAGTTCTTCTTTATTCATAATGTGTCCTAAGAGTTTACATGACTTCCATTCCTTATAATATTTCCGCTTACATATTAAACAAACAAACAAATCTCCACCTTAATATTTACAAGTATTTAACACTATGTACATAAAGTCTTGTATCTAGTTCCTTATATCTATTTCCTGTGATAGCGCAATTTAAGACTTTAGCATACGATTAAGTTAGCGAGCGGTCGAAAGCGAGAGTGCAAGTGCAAGCGAGAGACAGAGAATGAGAACATAAAAGCATCTTAGTCTACTTATGCTATTAAATATCTATTACTTGCAATCTTTATGTTTCTAATCTAGGTGACTTCCGTTTCCTTATTCTTCCACTTTTTTTTGTCCCCCAATTTGCCATTTTTTCACATGCATTCTTTCATTCACTCTCATTCGCTGCCCTAGCACCCTCCAACTCCTTCATCCATTCTTCTCCTAATCCAACCTACCCTAGCATCTTAACCACATTCTATTGCTAGCTTCCTTTATCTTCCATTCCTCTCCTCCATCCTTCCCATACGTGCTCCCATGTTTCCTCCTCCCATTCACATCTTCTACACTTTCTGTTCTCTTCCTATTCGCAATACATCCCCTCTCTTATCTCGTTTCCAAATCTAAATATTGCTATTCTGGTCCACCTTCTCTCTTCCCATCCCTTTTCTAAATACTTTCTTAAACCTTCCTTTTTTATCATCTTCTACTATTTATTTTATTTTGATTCCTGAATCATCCCCCATCTTTCTATTAATTGTCTTTCCCTGTCTTTTTTTCAAATTCCTCATAGTTTACTCCAGTCCCGTCTTCTATGTCTCTAGCATTCAAGAACTCCCTCCTTTCTTCTTGCCATCTCGTTAATTCTATCGCCCTCCCTCTCCTCTCTTCTACCTCTATCAACCACTTTCTCGTCAACCCCCTTTTTAATTTATCCCTTTGCGCTTCTTTTCTTGCCATATAGACCTGGCGTCCTCCAATCTACCCCTAATGTTCACCTTATATATCTTTCTTGTATACTCTCAATATCTTTCCTTTCTTTCCATCCCCATATCTCCGACCCATAAATTAATACCGGCCATACCAGCGTATCAAATAACCACATTCTGCTTTTCCAATTTTTGTTGCACCTTCTTTTTCCGATTCCCCATATCTGTTTCATTACACCTGCTGCTTTTTTATCCGTTCTCTTATATGAGCTCTATGATCTCCATTCTTTTGCAAAATATATCCCAAATATTTAAATTCCTTCACTTCTTCTATCTTTATTCCCTTCCATCTCCCCGTCGATTCTTTCTGTCTCCTCCCTCCTTTTCTAAACCTCATTATCTTTGTCTTTCCTACATCTAAATTCAGATTTTTCCCATCTAAGTATTTCTCTAATCCTGTAATCAAGCCCACCATCCCTTCTTCATCCTCTGCCATCAGCACTATGTCGTATCCTTATGCCAGTGAATATATCTTTTCCTTCCCTATCATAACTCCTCCTTAACATTTTCTCCTCATTTCTTCTTTTAAGCCTGATATTAATACATTAAATAAAAGTGGACTTTGAGGACATCCTTGCCTCACTTCTCTCATCAACCAGAAACTATCCCCTACTCGAACCCCTACCTTTACCCTGCTTTTCGTCTCTCTAAAATATCCGATATTTTCTTTATTAATCCCACCCTTATCCCCTTTTTCACCATAACTTTTTCTATTTCGCCTCAGTCTAATGAGCCAAACGCTGCCTTGGTGGAGTGGAGGCCCCGACCGGACCCGGAAATCTTGGAGGGAGGGCCAAGGCTGGTCGAGGAACAGACCCGAGCCCACGAATCAGGTCATGAGAACGGCCTGATCGCATCCCAGCAAATGGCCTAATCACAGAGCGAAACGATTTATAAAAATTAATACATTCTTCCGTGTGATAGATTCTCTTCCTTAAATAAAGAATTTCGTTCGAACTTGTACAATGATACCCTAACTTTATTAAACCTACTCTTGAGCGATAATATTAACTGTCACGTGAACGGCCGAGCTAGGAGGACACGTGTTCCTGCCGGATCTAAGGTAGTTGTTTCTCGATTTTTGTACCCGGTGCAACACCATCCCGGATTACTAACACTCCCTAGCTCTAGCCTAACATTCCTTGAACACCCATTACGCCTCTCTTTTCCGGCTTATGATTACTTATAATTTTGCTCTATGATTATTTAGGATTTTGCTGTAAGATTACTTATGATTTTTCTTTATGATTACTCTTGATTTGACCTTATGCTCTCTTATGATCTATGCCTAAATTTTGATTTGTTTTATGATTTACGCTTTCCTTTCGATTTATTAATTGAGTTATAATGAGTGTTCTTGGAAGGGTCAACCGAGGCTCTTGGTCTTGGTGATCGCTTGTCGAATTGTGAAGGCGAAAGAAACCTTGAGCTCCCATTTAAGTAGGGGGAGTTTTGATAGGGTAAATTTCACATATCTGTCACCTTGGGTTTAAATTTTATTTACTCTTCTGTACGTGCTTACTTTCATATTGAACTAACCTCCACCTGTTGAATCTCGGAGAATAACAACAACACAACGGAGGCAAAGGATGAGTCGACACTTCTAAGATTTTGCAGAATTTATCAGTGCGCAGGTTAAAGGACTTACACCAATCATAATCCTGGCACCCTACGCCTATAGTTTCCGATCCGAACACTTGATGGCGGGCCTCAAACCTACTGCTATTCCTATCTCGGACACCCTATGCTTTGGTTCCCGCCCCCAACACGAGATGGCGAGCCTGAAACACCTGAACCATGAATTCTTCATTCGGTCGTCAACTCGCAATTCTCTCAGGTCATGTTAATAAGACTTAACACCACAGAGTGACAGCCGATTATACAATTCTGATCTTACGAACTCGGTCTAGTCAATGCCACTTGAACCCCGAGCAACGCCATATTGTCTTGATAATTGATGTCATTGCGAGAACCAGGCAACAAACGATCGGAAATTTGGCAAGGGTGGCCTCAACAGTCGTTGGATGGACTATCAACTAGACCAAAACTTCGAAATTCGACAGTTCAACGAGCGAGCACCGAGTAATCAAAATTTATAAACGGTCAAACTCGGTAACTTACGTATATTGTCAACCTAGGGGATAACCAGGGTTATGTCTACATGTAAACGTTCATTGTACATTAAATTTTCTTCGAATCAACGAAATACTTCATGGAACCAAGTTCGGAGACGTAGGAATGTATGTTGAAACGTATGCGCATGCGTGCACTGGTCAGGTCGAGTTTGGGATAATTGTCACATTAGCGTAATGCAATATGCGTCAGACTTGTATTTATGCTCGTAGGTTATAATTTAATTAGCTGGAAACCATTTCACGTAACTATTCAAGTTTAATCCGATGTTTAACTTTGATAGCATTTGCACTTTCCCGCTCAAAGTTGAACCTCGGAAAAATTACCAAGACTCGCGAAACTTTCACATCGTTAAAGTTCCATGAAGTAACGTGAATTATGTCCAACTACGGAATATTATACGCTAAATAAGAGTTACACACGTAATTATTAGTTATTTTACATTACAGGATATTCCGTTTACGTTTTAAAATTTAAATTTTCCCGCTCAAAACGGAAACTGAAAACTTTCCGAGATTCATGAAACCTCTTTCATTATAGGCTTCACGAAGCTCGGAATCTAGATTTAGTGCGGCTATGCTTATGATTAGTTACGTCGATGATTTTAATTGCGTTATTTGTATTAAGAAGTAGTTCATAGTTTAATTAAAGAATATTTAGTTCACAGTCGCTCTACTAGATACGCCTTGGTTAAAGTTTGGAAAATTTCAATACTGATGTAATTTTTAGGAAGTAGCATAAGATATTGTGGTCTTGATAAAATCTATTAGATTACATTTAAATTTCGCGAATTTTTTCACGGTCATTAGCTACACTATAGTCAAAGATTATATTTTAGTTCTTAGTTTCTCCGTTAGTTGCGCGCCGACTTGGATTTTGTGAACAGGCCCAGAGCCGAGCACTCTTCGAGTTGACGGCCTTGTCGCGTTACACAAAATCTGCCACTTTCGTTCTTGGTCCTAGCATGGAGACACGTGCCGCATACATTGTTACTTCTTTTTTGTTATTATTACGATTACTTCAGATTTGGATATATTTTTCTTTAGATTTTGGAAGTGGATTGAATTGACGCTTTCTTTTGTTTTGGATTAATCGAACTGCTAAAAATGTCAAATGTAAACATTTTGTTTCACTCGGCTAGCGAATCAACAATAGGTTCGGACTCCGGACCTTCCGGATTCGCTCCAATCAGGACTGTTGCCTCGTTTGCCCCTTTGACCTGTCGGAGCTTCGTGCTGGTTTAACCTCGGATTCCTTCGGGAATGCGGGAATCGAGTCATAAATGCGCTCGCGTGCGATTTTCTTAGCGATCGGCCACGTTGTCGTATGAGAACCCTACTTTAGTTCCGAGCCGTAGTATTTAGTTCTCGAGAGTTATGCGCTTTATGTTATGTAACTTCTTTATGTAATAAATTTTAGAAATGTTTGAATTATAATTGCTTTCATGTTTGAATTTTGGCCGTTGTGATTTGAAGAACCACCCCTGGGTTCTTGGTCTCCATAGCTTCCTTCTCTTTTAGGTTTAGTATTGTACTTAAACATTCTGTTTCGCCGAGCTAAATTTAGATTATTTGAAGCTACTTTTTCTGGTCATCTAGGGCCTGGCTGGCGCCCATTATCATATCGCAACCGAATTTAAAAATATACGAATGCATATATACGGGTGTCTAAAAAGTCCCGGGACGGTTGGATATTTCCTCAGGTAACATATTTTTCAAAAAAGTGAAGGTCATTCCTGAAGT
>JAAAKG020108723.1:0-15560 GCA_010014905.2 Druon quercuslanigerum | reverse complement strand
TTTAAAATTAGAAAAAATGTCTTAAAATGATTAAAAAAATATTGACTTTTCAGTGTGTTGTAGCTGTTTAACGATTTTAAAAATGTTTTTTTTTTAATTACAAAACTTTATTTAACGAGAATATTCTCCAAGCTGTAAAATTCTGAAATAATAAAATTCCCGATATTTTATAATGTTACCGAATATTAAAATCCTCGAAAGAAAATAACCGAATTATAAAATATCCAAATCATGAAATTCAAAATTATATTAAAAAATAAAACATAAATATGTGAGACTCGAACGAAAATAAATTTTCTCGAAGTTTCTTTTCATATATATTTTTTAATTAAAACTTTTACATTTGAGAACTTTTTTGCATTTTTCAAGAATACTATGCATATTTTTAAACAAACTTATAGTAATTATCAATTTCAAAAATAATTTTTACAAACTTTAAATATTAAAAAATAAAAAATAAAATATTTGATGTTTGCATTTTTAAAAAATTAATAATATTTATTGAAGAATAATTTCTTTAATTGCTTAAATTCGAAAATTTTAAAATCTGGTTACACTATAGACAGCCGGGAATGTTATGCGGAAATTTTTTAATTAGGTAATACTATAAACTGTTCGAAAATTTTTTTATTAGGGAATTTTAAAATTTGGGATGTTTATATTTTGAAAATTTTATAATTTCGGAAATTTTATTATTTCCGAATTTTCAAATTCTTGAATTTTACAATGTCGTGAATTTTATTTTTCGGGATTGTTCAGTCCTTTCTCTCCAAGGGCTTAGGAATTTTTTTTTGAATCTTGTAACATTTAAACATAAGTTGATGGAAAAATGACAATAATTTTGAAAGATTAGAAATAATTTCAAGAAATATTTTTTATTTAAAAAGTATAACAAAAAAATTTAGATTTCTTATACTTTCGAAATGATATTTTAAAGCTTTTTAAGGATTTTCAAAGTTTTCAAGGTAATAAACCAATTTACTGAAAATTTCTCTGAAAATAATTTTTAATGTTTTATTCGACAATCTGATTTTAAAATCAAATTTTTAATGTTTTAGAACATTTGAATCAATTTCTAACAATAAGCCATCTGAAAAATTGTGAAGAATAAAATTCTCGACACTGTAAAATTGCTGACAATTTTAAATTTCCATTTTGAAAAATTTTGGAAAAATAACATTTCTGACAGTTTATTATATTAAGGGTTTTAAAAATTCTGAAATTTTAATCACGAAAAATTCTTGACATAATAAATAATTAATGAAATAACAATCAGAAAATGTAAAGGAATTTTTTTTAATTTTTAAAGATTAATAAAAATTGCAGTTACAATTCGAGTCAGTTTAAGAAATATGTATGAATTTTTTAAGAGATTACAAATATTTTTTAATTTTAGAAAATTTTTTAATTGATCAAAATCTTTTTAATTTTCTTCAAAAATTCAAAAATTTCTAAATATCATTTAAACTGACTTGAATTTCTCATAAAATTTTGGTAAAATCATTCAATCAAAGTAATTTGCTTCAAAAATCTTGCACGTCTTTTTCAACATATCTGAAATATTCAAAAAATTATTTCAATTTTTTCAAGAATAATAAAAACATTAGATTTATATAAAATTAAAAACAAACTGATAATACTTATTTCCTTAGTTGATTTTAGCTCAAAAGAAGGTGTTCAAAAACTTGAAAAAAAGATATAATTATTCTCGATTTTTAGTTTGTAGTATAAATTAATTTTTTATCAAATTTAAAAACTTCTATTAATCCATGAAGCTAGTTTATGTAAAAATTGGACCTAATAAACATTCCTCTGTTTGTAATTATTTAAAATTCTAGCCTTTTTTTGCTACTACTTTTTTTCCAATTATGAAAATTCCATTTGTAAAATTGAGATCCTGATTGAAGAAAAATAATTTTTCATACAAATATTATTTACGTTGGCAGAATGAATATTTGGACTGTTAGATAGTTTGAAAATTGATTTTTATTATGTGATATAATTTTTTTCCACCTGCCATTTTTGACTTTAAATTCATCTTTTTTAGTTAAAAATTTAAGCATTTGGTTTAAAATTGATGTAAATATTTCATTTCTATTTGAAAATTTATTTTTTCATTTAAATTTCATATTTTTGGTTAAAAATTCGATTATTTGGTAAAAAATGAATCTACCGTTTTAAAATTTAAATAATTTGTTTGAAACTATTGACATAAGATTAAAATCGTTTTGTTCGAAATTTCTTTTTTTGTTTAAGGCTTCAACTATTTTGTTGAAAAAATTGTTTTCATCTCTTTTAATTGAAAATATATCACTTTTTTGAAAGTTAACATACGTAAAAAAACATACATAGTTTTTTCGGTTGGTAAAATTGATTCTAGTTTAGTCGGAGCAGTCCACCACAATTTGATATAATTCAGAGATAATCCTCTACCATCCTTTTGTGAAGCCCAAGTTTCTCATAAATGTAAAATTTTTCTTATTTACCTCTGAAGATACACTTTTTCCACCTAGGGAGAAAAAGTGAATTTTTTCTCCCTATGACGTCATCATTATTGAAAAGCCTACTTCAGAGCCACCTTACAGGTACAAAAAGGATCTGATCCATACCGTCTGTTATAAAATTAATTCTTAAATGCCTGGCCTTGTAGATGGTAAATTTAAAAATCATAAACGCTATAAAGTATCGTGTATCCATTTATTTCTGAAATAAATAAGTTTCATCCATGCGAGTGATTTCTGTGCGATCCTGAGAGATCGCGAGGGATAGATAATGGGCGGTGAAGGCTGATGGATGATAATAAAGACAGAGAGACAAGCTGCATTCTGGGATAGGTTTGAGGCCTTCGCCGTAGGCACAGGGGGCAGAGGGGTCAGAGGGGGCAGAGGAGGCAGAGGAGGCAGAGACCGTATACTCGTACTTGTTGACTTTGAGAGGAAGAGGGAAATAATTCTGGTGAACGCCCTCACCGCCTTGACCTCCTCGACCTCTGCTGGTACCCAGGAGACCTGGGACCAGATTCCTTCGAGACGATGGCTAGTTTCTATAGGCATAGCTCCAGCAAAGGCTCATAAGTACCATGGTACCCACCTTCTTTCTTACTTTCTTTGCTTCCTTCCTTTTTTCCTCCCTCTATCATCTCAACCTGATACCGGATACATTTATCCTCCCCGTACAACTATGAGTCTTTGACCTTGATTTTTCCCTCAAAAGCAGATAAATGATTTAAATCCTCTTCTTGTGTCTTTATTTTCCTTCCCAACAACTTCCTACTATCTGAACAAGCCTCTTTTTCTTTACTATATATGTGTATATGTTTTATGGGTATGGCAAAATCTACACGAACTGCTGCACGTTTTTTGCTTGAGCAGATGTAAAGGGCATTAAATATTTAATTGTACATACCTTGAGAAACTCTTACTAAAGGTCATATTTCTAATCTCGTAAAAAATGTGCAAGAGGGAAGGGATCAGAAAATGTTTGGAGTAATTCATTCTGATTCCAAAATTTCTAAACCTTCCTACAGTTTTACTAGCAGTATAGTGCGAACGGGTAAGCGAGTGATAATTAGGGGAAAGGAGGGGAGTGGAAGTAGATAAAGTGAAGAAGAAATATCAAAAGGGAGAATAGGGAAGTGAGGGAAGGAGAAGTAGATACGAGAGGGGAAATTAGGAGATTAGAATTAGATTAAGTGAGAAGAAATAAAGGGATGAGAACTAGGGGAAGTGAGGGGAAGAAGGGTGAAGTAGAAGGCATAGAGGTGATAAAGTAGGATAAGTTGTGAAAATGAGCGGTCATGGGAAGTAAATTTGAAGTGAAAAATTAGGAGAAGGGGAGAGTTTGAGAAAGGAGGTGGAAAGCAAAAGTTGAATCATGATTTGTCCTTTAAAGTAGATGAATGATTTCAATCCTCTTCTTGCGTCTTCCTTTTTCTTCCTAAGAACTTCTTGCTTTCTAAACAAGCCTCTTTTTCTTTACTATATATGAAGATTTGTATATTTTAGAAGTATGGAAAAACCTACACGAACTTTTTGCTTTAGGGTATGTAAATACATCAAATAGTTACTTGTAATTGAGAAACTTTTCCTAAAGGTAGTATTTCTAATCTTTGAAAAAAATGTACAAGAGGGAAGGAAAGTAGGGAAAGTGAAGGAAAATCTCAAAAGGGTGAGTAAGGGAAACGAGAAAAGGGGAAGCAGATATGTGAGGAGAAATTAGGGAAGAAGAATTGGGGGAAGTAAGAGGAAATAAAGGGACAAGAAGTAGGACAGGTAAGGTAAAAAAGGGAGAAGTAGATGGAAGTGACAAGAAAACGGCTGAAGTAAATGAAATAGGGGAGCGAAAGAAGAATAGATATAATTTTGGAAAAAATAAACAAGAGAGAAGGGGTTAGAAAACGTTTGGAATAATCCATTTCTATTCTAAATTGTCTGAAAATTCCTATATTTTTACCATCAGGGTAAGGTGCACAGTAAAGTAAGAGGATATTAGGGGAAATAATGGAAGTGAGAGGAGATAAGGGAAACGGAAGTAGGGGAAGTGCGAGAAGTGAGGGTAGAAAGGAGAAAGTGGGGGAAATAGAGTAAATTAGGAAAAATAGGGGACAGAAAGTATGAAAAGTTGGTAAAATAAGGCGAGGGAACTATAGGAAGTAAGTGAAGGGAAAATGAGGGGGTATAAGAAGTAATTATAAAAGCGAGGAAGAAGTTGGGAAAGGTAGGGGGGAAGACAAAGTTTGACATAGAGTTTTCCTTCAAAGTAGGCAAATGTTTTAAATCCTCTTTTTGTGTCTTCACTTTTCTCCCTACCAACTTCTGGCTTTGCGCACAAACCCCTTTTTCTTTACTACACATGTATTTTTATAAATATAGCAAAATATACATAATCTGCTGCACACTTCTTGCCTAAACCGACTTTAAGGGCATCAAAAATTAAATTATGCCTTGAGAAACTGTTCCCAAAGGTAATATATCTAATGTTGGAAAAAAATATACAAGAGAATAGGGATTAGGAATTCGGTAAGGCTAACTGGGAAGGGGGGGGGAATAAAGAAAGGAAAATTGGGAGAATAAGGGGAGTGTAAAAACGTAAAATAAGGTCAAATGTTGAGTGAGGCGAGTAGGGGAAATGGAGGTAGGGAACGCAGAGGAAATATCAGAAAATAAAGGGAGGAGAAGTGGAATAAATAAGGAAAGGGGGCTTGGGACGTGACTAGAAATGCTGGAAGAGGCATTAGGGAATTGATGGGAGTGGGAGTAGGAGAAATAAAGAGAGGGTGAGTAGAGGCGTGAAGAAAAATGCTAATAGAAGGCGCCGAGAAAGGGAGGCGAAATACGGAGAGGGAGAGTAGAAAAAATAAAAAAGTGAGGAGAGGAAAAATAGAGGCTAAAGGAAGTGAGTGGTGAATAGGGTGAATAGGGGCGCGAAGGTAAATTGTAAGGCAACGTAGGAGAAGGGAGGTGAAATAAGGAGTGAGAAAGTAGAAAAAGTGAAAAAATGAGGATATGGGAAAAAGTTTGGTACAGGATGTGAGTGAAAATATCGGACCGGGAACTATGGCAAGGAGATTATTGGATGGGAAAGTGAGGGGAGGAGGAATGAGATGAATAAGAAGTTGGAAAGGACTCATTACTCACAAAAGGATGCCACGGAGGGGAAATGTGGAGAGGGAAAATATGTGCGGCAGTGAATAAGCGGAACTATGGGAAGTTAGTGGAAATAGGGGGATGGAGGAATTAAGGAGAACTTTTTAGTGAAGTAAGGAATTAAGAAAGTAAATGGAAAAGAAGTTGAGAAAGGGAAGGGAAAGAAAATTGGAATAGTGGGAAGGTGAAGTAGGGATAAGGAAGGGAAGTAGTGGAATGAAGGGCGGGGTTGGGGGGGGGGGAATTATCGAAAGAAGAGGTTTTAACGACTTATTTACCTTTTAACAGCCTACGAAACCCTTTTTTGTAGGCGCAGGGCGCCTACTTTTATTACTTTTTACGATCAGGTTTGGGTGATTTAAACAAAACGGATGCTGCTTCAAAAAATGTCCTAGAATCATTAGATCATTATTAAATAAATAAACGTATTGAAAATTTAATAGAATATTTATTGTGAGCAAATTTTAATTAGCCTTAATTTTTTGGAAATGCTCTTAAATCTTTTTAATTATATAAAATAGTTCTAAATCCATACTTTTTTAAATCTCCGCAAATCCGTTTAAATTTTTTAATAAGTTTCAACTCTGAATTATGACTTGTGAACTTTCTTAAACTGCTTTCAAAATCTCATTCATCTTTTAAACTTTCTTCACACGATTTCTAGTTTTGTTCATTCCTTAAAATAATTAAAAGCATTAGAAGTACTATAATAATTGATTTAAAAACTTTAAAAGTTTTTCAAATATTCTGAAATTTTTGGAGTTTTAAAAAATTGGATGAAATTGGTTCAAATCTCTTAAGGTAATTTAGGCCCTTGAAAATTCATAAAAATTTGTTGAATCCAATGGAGTTTAGAGAATTTCAAAGATTTTTTTATGGCAATCCAAGCGATTTCAAAACATATAAAAAAATGCTAAAGCCTTGTATGATTTTGGAAAATTCCACAGAATTTCACTACAATTGAGGAATTTCATAGAATTCATAAGATTTTAGAATATTTCGAATGATTTTAAAGGATTTCCAGATATTAAAAAGGATTGCACAAAAATTATAACAGATTTAAAGATACCCTAAGATCTATAAAATATTTTTTGGTCACTTAAAATTCCTAGAATGTATTAAAAATTCCTTGGTGTCTTTTAAAATAGACTACTTCTAGGCATTCTAGAAAATTTTTTGAGCTGTTAATGCAGAATGTTTAAAAGTTGTTTTATTTTTTGAGTCTGTGATTGTGGGGGAGGGGGGGTAAAAGAAATAGATTATGTGAGGAAAATAGAAAAGGGGAGAGGTGAGGCAAGGGGATTGAGGAAAAATGAATGAAGGGGAAACAGTGAAAACGATTGGAGAGAAAGTAAGGGAAACGATGGGAGGGAGAGCAGTGGAAAGAATGGCAGTGAAAATGATGAAAAATGAAGGAGAATGAGGGAAGGAAAAGAAAATAATGAGAGTGGAAATGATGAGACAAAATGTAGAAGAAGCAAGGATAAATGAGAGGAGGGGAAGTAGGGAATGGGATTGAATGGATAGGTGGAGAATTAGGGGAAATAAAGGAAGTGAAAGTATGGAAGTAGGGAAGAATTGGAAGAGCACAAAAATAGGTAATCATGGTAGGGTAAATATAGAAAGTTAGAGCCAATGAAAGGATGGGAAGTAAGAAAAGGGGCTGTAGAAGAAGTGCGCGGAAATGAAGGGATGGAAAGTATAAACAGTGAGAAGTGAAAACATAAGGAAAATGAGGGGAGATGTAATAAAAGGTTAGTAGATGTACGGTAAGATGTGGTGCGAAAGTAAGGCAATAGCAGTGTTGGCTGGTATAGTGAGGAAAGATTTAAATAAAAGAGAAGTGAATTAGGGTGGTGAGAGGAGGCAGGAAAAATCATAAGAGTGGATGTGGTGGAATATATTAAAGGGGAAGTAGGGGGAATTATGGGAAAATGTGGGAGGGAAAGTGGCGTAAAAATTTTGGAGGAGAAGGCATGAAAACTATGGTAGGGAAAGAAGTGGAAATTATGGAAGGGGAAATAATAAGAAATAAAGGAGAAAGAAGAAAGATAAAGTCGGAAAAGTGATGGAATCTTAGAAGAAGGAATATAGGGTAAAAAGGTATAATAAGGGCAGGAAAAGAGATAAGGATGAAATTATAAATATAAAAAGTGAAAGCAAATGAGAGTATAGGGAATAAGAAAATAGTCACTATAAGAAGTGGTCGGAAATGAGCAAAGATACAGTGAAGAAACAGGGCGATTGAGGGTCGAGGAAATGAGGAGGTACGGGATGAAAGGGGAATTATAGGGAGGAGAAGTAAGAGAAAAGCAGTGTTGGCTGAGAAAGTGAGAACAAAGGTTAGTAAATAAGAAAGTATTTAGGGTACGGATAAAAAGTAGGGGAAATTGTGGGCATGCAAGTAGTAAAAATGATTAGGGAAAGCTAAGGAAAATGATTGGAGGGGAATTAGTGGAATTGATTGAAGCGAAAATCATCCGAAATAACGGAAGTGAAGAATTAAGAAAGGATGATAAGAGGATGTCAGGGGGAATAAGAAGAAGAAGTATAGATTAAGTAAAAGGAAATAAGAAAAGGGAAAGTAAAGGAACGGATGGGAGGTGAATTAGAAAAAATGAGGAAGTCGGAAGTAAAGTAATACAAGGAAATCAGGAGAGGAGAAATATATGCAACGTAAGGATGGAAAGTGAAGGAAGTAATTACAAATGAAAGGATGATAAATGATAAAAGGGGAAGTAGGATAGGTGGCCGGAAATATAGAAACGGGCAGTAAAGGAAGCGATAAGCTAAAAAATAGAAGAAGGGAGGGAAGCTTAAATGCGACATATAGGATATAAGATGACATTTTGGTTAAGGAATTGGGCTACGTGGAGTATTGACTAAGAAAGCAAAGAAAGGTAGAAGTAGATAAGGAAATATTTGGGGTTAATTGGAGAAAAGAAGAAATTATGGAAGAGAAAGTAACAAACATAATTGGTAAAGAAGTAACGAAAATAACTGAAGAGGAATTAGTGGGAATTATTGGAGGAGAAGTAAAGTAAATGGAGGGAGTAGTAGCAGTGGAAGTTATATGAGGGAAAATAATTGGAAAAGAGAAAAAATAAAGCTGAATGGGAGAAGAGAAATCAGGAAACGGAAAAAAATTGATAGGTGGTAAATTACGGAAAATGAGGAAAGTGGCAGTTGGGAAGTAAAAGACACTGAGGGAAGGAGATATATAGTAAGTGAGAGAAAATGAGAAGAGGGTAAATAGGAAATGGGGCAAAAGGAGAAATAAGCGGAAATAAATGTAGATGAATGATAGGAAGTGATGAGAAAGGAACTATGGGAAGAGATGAAGTAGGGGCATAAGTGGAAATAATTGGAGGAAAATTAAGAGAAATGATGGGAGACGAACTAGTGGATCTAAATGGTCGGGAAGTAAGGGAAATGATTCGAGATGAATTAGTAGAAGTAATTTGAGAAGTAAGAGGACTGATTGGAGGGGAAGTACTGGGAACAATGAATTAGGAAAATAATAAAAAATTATATCAGAATGAAGCTTAATAAGGGAAATTAAACTAGAGAAAGTGAAGGAATTGATGGGAGATGAATTAGGAGAAATGGTGAAAGCGGTATTGCAAAAGTAAGAGAAACTGAGAGGAGAAGAAAAACAGGAAAGAGGTGAAATGTGAAGGGGGTAAAAGAGAAGAGAGACGTTAGAAGAAGTAGGCAGATATCAAGGTAGAGGAATGATAGGAAGTGATAAGAAAGGAATAAGGGGATGTGGGGTAGTAGGAACAGAAGTTGAAATAATTTGAGGAAAGGTAAGAGAAATTATGGCAGACAAAGTAGTGGATCTAAATGGCCGGGAAGTAAGGAAAATGATACGAGATAAATTAGTAGAAATAATTGGAGAAGTAAGAGAAATGATAAGAGGGGAAGTAGTGGGAGTTACAAATTAGGAAAATGATAAAGAATGATATAAAAGTGAAGCTCAATAAGGGAAAGGAAACTAGAGAAAGTAAAGGAATTGATGCGAGATGAAATAGAGAAATGGTGGAAGCGGTATTACGAAAGAAAGGGAAACTGAGCGGAGAAGAGAAACAAGAAACAGGGTTAAAAGAGAGGCGTTAGAAGAGGTAGGCGAAAATTAAGGTAGAGGAAGTATTGGAAGTGGTGAGAGGAAATCTAGGGGAATAGTGAGGATAGAGGCAGAACCGGAAATGATTGGAGGGAAAGTAGTGGACATGATTGGTGGGTATGTAAGGGATATCTCGCGTGGAAATAAAGTGGAAATTATGAATTAGGAAATGATGGGAAATTCTAGGAAAATAAAGCTTAATGAGGGAAGGGAAAGCAGATGAAGTAAAAGGATTGGCGGAATATTAATTAGAGGAAACAAGTAAAGCAGAAGTAGAGAAAGAAGAAAGAATGAGTGGAGGAGTAAAAGATGAAATGAGAGTAAATTAGAGAAGGATGAGTGAGAAGAGGGGCGGTATGAGAATTAGACGGAAATTTTTATAGAGGGAGTATGGGAAGTGATGAAGCGGGAACAAGAGTATGTGATGGGTTAGGGGAAGTGAGGGACTAGGGAAAGCAAGGGGGTGGGAGAAGTGTGGGAGAAGTGGGAGGGAAGGGTGTTCAGGGAACTAGGGGAAGGAAAGTGATAACTGGGAAAGCGAGAAGAGGTGGAAGTTGTTCAGGAAGAAGTTCAGGCAGGAATAGGTTAAGCGAAGGCAGAAGTGTTGGCAGGCGATAGTAGGAAGGGGAATGTAGCTAGTTAATGGGAGATGAACTTGGAAGTAATATTTGGTGTTTAACTTCTCTACAGACGCTGATTCCTGAAAGTTTATTATGAACTTAAAGTTGGTTAGTCAATCTTGCATAACGATATCCATACATTCTAAAGGTGTTTAGGGCTCAAGCGAACTCTCAGTGGAGTTTGGGCTAATTAGTAATTACGGGCACATATCTGGAGCTCCCGAAGGTTCTTACAACTGAGATTCCCATCTAGTTGCTCGATTGCCTCGGTAACGAAGAGATTCAACCTAACATTCTGGCATCCTTCCATTTCTCTGCCCCTGGCTCCTCTTCAGCTTCAGCATCAGCATCAGCTTCACTCCCATTCTCATTAACGATCGTGTACAAGTGCATAAAGGAGGAAGAAAGGTCGAAGGTTCGCGGCGAGTTTTCTATATCCTCGCGGAAAGAGGGAAAATGGAAAGAAGGAAACTTTTGCGATTCTTGGAACACTTGGGGGTACTTGAGATCCTTAAGGTGTTATTATCTGTCCATCTCTCGTTGTGAGATTATACTCGGCATAGACATAGAGCACGCACAGTAACTCGGTGCACGTAACTTGCCAGATAGTACCTTAATTTTCTCCTTTTTCTTCGGATGAAGTGCACATAATTGTAATGGAGTGCAAAAATTCTAGTCAGAGACTTCAGAGCTGCTATGAAAGGAGGATGAAGACTGAAACTTTGAATTACTGGATTTAAAAATATTTAATCGGGAGTCTGGAATGTTAAACGTAAACGGGGGTTGGATAGTGATAAGTGGTCAAAACCGGGAATTTTCTGTTAATAAGGGGCTGTCCATAAACTAGATGAGACCATTCTGCAATAGATAATGACCGTACAGTAAATAATTATTAATTTAAAATAATAATCTATGTAAAACAATTGATTTTGTTTAATAAATGAATAATTATTATTTAAGGTGTATTATTGCTTTTAATTAACAATTATCGAAAATTTCTACCAAAAGAGGTGAATTTCAAACTCAAAAAGACGAATTTGCAAAAACGAAAATTAATTTTTAAATAAATAGTTGTTGTGACAACTGACTAGGTAAATTTTTATGAAAAAGATGAATTTTTAAAAGAATAGTTAAACTTTTAACAAATAGTTCAATTTTCCGGCAACGAAACAAATTTTTCGAAAACAGTTAAATTTTCAACAAAAACATTAATTTACTGCTGTAAGAGATCAATTTTTTAAATCAACAGGACAAATTATTTAACAAAACAGTTTAATTTTTGATTTAAAAGATTTCTTTATGAAAATAGTTGGATTTTCAATGTACGAAGATGCATTTTTAACCAAATGTTCCAATTTGAAAAGAAAAGAAATTTATAATTAATCTAAATAAGTGAACATTTAATTAAAAAGTATAAATTTTAAACCAAATAGTTACATTTTCAATTGAAAAAGATATTTTTGAAATCAGAAACCACATTGCCAAATATTCAGTGTAAATAATTATTTTTGATTAGAAAAAATTTTTATAAAAGTAGAATTCAAACAAAAACACTTTTTTTAGCCAGGTAGTTAATTCTTTAACAAAAAAGGTAAATTTTTAATAAACATGATCAATTTTCTATCAAAAAAGACGAGTTACTATCAAAATACATAAATTCGCCAACAAATGTTTAAATTGTTAACATATGAAGGATAAATGTTTAACCAAAAATGAAAAAGTTCAATTTTCAAAAAAAAAAAATATATATATATATAATTTTTAAGAAAAATACAAATTTTCAACAAAAAAGATGAATTTTTACTAAAAAGCTTAATGTTCCGCCAAAAAAACGTGTCTTCAGTCAAACAAATAAATGTTTTAAAAAACTGTAAAATTCTCAAGCAAAAAAAAAAATTTTCACCTAAAAAGACAAGTTTTCAACAAATTATATACATATTTTTCTAGAAAAATATCAGTTTTCAAGTCTGAATGGAATAGTAACATTTTGGATACAAATAAAATTTTTAACCAGAGAAAACAAATTTTTAACAGAATATTTAAACTTTCTTCCAAAAAGATAAATTTTCAGTCATACAAACAAGATGAATTTTTAACCAAATAGTATACTTTTTAACACGAAAATACGACTTTTCAAACGAAAAATTAGTAGAAAAAAAAAGTTGAACCTTTAACAAAATAGTTGAATTTTCAGACGAAAATATGGTTTTTCATTTAAGAAGATTAATTTTTATTAAAAAATTTCCTGTTATGCAAAAAAAAATCAAGGCAATGCATAATTTTCAAACTCATTTCTGAATTTTTTAAACTAAAATGACGAATTATCAACAGAAGAGTAGCATTTTTATTTTAAAAATATAAATTTTTAACAAAGAAGTTAATTTTCTACAAAATGGTTAAATTTTCAATCAACAAGTTAAATTTTTAATTAAATTACTTTATTTTTTAACCAAAACGGCGAGCTCTTTCAAAAACAGGTAAATTCAAAAGTAAAAATTTTCAATAACGTTCTTGGATTCTAAAGCCAAAATAACCAATGAATTTTTAACAAAGAAGGCAATTTTTCACAAAATTGTTAACTTTTCATTAAACTAGTTTAATTTTTAACAAAATTCTAAAAACTTCTAAACGAAAAAGGCGAAATTTAAAAAATAGGTGATTTTTTAACTAAAATGATAAACATTGAAAAAATAGTTGATTGGTATATTTTTGATCAATCAGTTGATTTTACAAAAAAAAACAAGTTCGAAAAAAAAATGAATTCAACCCTAAAGACAAATTATGAACAAAAAAGTAGCACTTTTAACTAAAAAATATGACTTTTCAACAAAGAAGGGAATTTTGAACAAAATTCTTAAATTAAAAAAAAAATACATTTAATGTTACAAAATTTGAATTTGAACCTAAAGAAAACGAATTTTTAACGAAATAGATCAATTTCGAAAAATGAAATTATATTCAGTTACCATAATTAATTTGTAACAAAAAAATATTAATTTTTAAATAAAATAATTAATATCTTAACCAAAACCATAAGATGTAAATTAAAGAATTAATTTCTTACAGAAGAGAAAACGAATTTTCAATTAAATATTTTAATTTTTAAACAAAAAAAAAATTTTAATTGAATTAATGAATCTTCAACAGAAAAATGAATTTTTAACTAAAATATTGATATTATAACAACAATAAAATGATTTTTTAACCAAAAAGTTAATATTTTAACAACAATAAAAAATGAATTTTCAATTCAGATGATTCATTTTATTACAAAAAGCAACGAAAAAATAAGTTTTCAACTTTCAATTAAAAACATTAATTTTTACCCAAAAAGGGACGAATTATTAACAAAATACATGAATTTTCAACTAAAAATTGTACATTTCAAGTTAAAAAAATTAAATTACAACCCCAAAATAAATAAAACTTTTAGTAAAATAGATCAATTTTTATTCAAAGAAAACAATGTTTCATTAAAATAATGAATCTTCAACAAAAAATGAATTCATAAGCAAATAACTACTATTTCAAGAAAAAACATGGATTTTCAACGAAAATGAATAATTTTTTAACAAAACACAAGCAATTTAAAAAAAAAAAGAAAGAAATGTATTCAAAGTTAAAAAATTTGAATTTTCAACATAAAAGAAAACAAAAGTGAATGCTCAATGAGTATAATGATTCTGTAAACAAAATTAATTTTAAAAGCAAATAATTATTATTTTAACTACAACCATGAGTTTTAATCAAGAAAATTAATTTCTAACTGTAAAAAATCGAATTTTCAATGGAATATTTAAATAGGAAGATTTCATTTTTAGCTAGAAAATATTAATTATTAAGTAAGAATGGAATAGTTAGATTTTGGCTACAGAAATAATTTTCAACCAAAGAAAACAAATTTTCAACAAAAAGGATACATTTTTTACCAAAAAGATAAATTTTTAATCAAACAAACCATATGAATTTTTAACCAAATAGTATAATTTTCAACACGAAAATACGATTTTACAACCGAAAAATTATTTGAAAAAAAAACAGTTGAACTTTTAAAAAAATAGTTGAGTTTTCAGAAAAAAGATAGATTTTTATTTAAGAAGATTAATTTTTTAATAAAAAGTGTCTGGTTATGCAAAAAAAATCAAGACAATATATAATTTATGAATTTTTAAAACCAAAATGACGAGATATCAACAAAAGAGTAGCATTTTTATTTTAAAATTATAGCTTTAAACAAAAAAGTTAATCTCCTACAAAATGGTTAAATTTTCAATCAACAAGTTAAATTTTTCATTAAATTACTACATTTTTTTACCAAAAAGACAAACTCTTTAAAAAATAGGTGATTTCACAAATAAAAATTTTCAATAACAATGTTGGATTCTTAAGCAAAAATAACCAATTATCAACAAAACAGTCCAACTTTTAACTAAAAAATATGACTTTTTAACAAAGAAGTTAATTTTCAACAAAATTGTTAAATTTTCAATAAAATAGTTTTATTTTTAAGAAAATTCTAAAAACTTCTCAATGAAAAAGGCGAAATTTAAAAAAAAGGTGATTTTTTAACTAAAATGATAAACATTAAAAAAATGGTTAATTAGTGTAATTTTAATAAATCAGTTGATTTCGCAAACAAAAAACAAACTCGCAACAAAAAAACAGTTCAATTCAACTCTGAAGACAAATTATGAACAGTAGCACTTTTAACTAAAATATATTACTTTTTAAAAAAGAAGTTAATTCATAACAAAATTGTTAAATTTTTTTTAAAATGGTCTAAGTTTTAACCAAATTCTAGTGACTTCTAAATGAAAAAGGTGAAATTTTTAGATAATAGGCGAATTTTAAATTAAAATGATAAATATAAAAAGCTGTTAATTACTTTATTTTTAATTAATTATTTGATTTTTGAACAACAACAAAACAAAAAAATTCACAACGAAAAAAGTAATATTTGATAATTCAACTAAAAGAGATTTTTATAATAAAAAAAACAGTTCAACTAAATTTTAAACAAAATAACTTTTAATTAAAGTAATGAATTTTTAACCAAATAACTGGTATTCCCACCAAATCGATGAATTTTTAATTAATAATATTAATTTTCTTCCAAAAATCAATACATTTTGAGGAGAAGACATAAATTTTTAACTAAAAAAAAAAGTT
>JAAAKG020108712.1:0-15560 GCA_010014905.2 Druon quercuslanigerum | reverse complement strand
ATTAAAAGTACAATAATCAATTATTTTTGTAAAAAAATTATTTTTGATGTTCCTGAAAATATCGTTTGCATTTAAAATAATAATAATTAGAAGAAATTTTCATCCAGAAATATATACTTTTTTTCAATTATTGGTATTTCAAAATCAAACAATAATTTTAGAAACTTCAAAAATTAAAAATAATTCTTTGGTTAATAATATTTGTATATTGTATTTTTGATAAATATGTAATATTTATAAAAATTTGTTTGCTGTGTTTAAATTTGGTAAAATTTTGCTTCTTTCTAGCCTAACTATTTCATATTATTAAACTTATCATATTGCCTGTTTATTATTGACAACATATATTTCCCTCAATTTTTTAAACACACCAGTATCAAAAGTATAAATGACTATAGTAGAAAACGCTGCCAATTTATTCAAATCTTTTCAAGATTTTATTAGTTTAAAAATTCCTGCAAAATAAAAAATTAGCTCAAAATCGTGCGGATTCTTTATCGACATTTATTGAAATCTTTGAAACAAAAAAGTAATCTTTTATAATAAAACCTTAATCATTTAAAATTTTGTCGGAAATGAAACTATCGACATCGTAATTTTTTTGTTACCTGTACCGACAATTTTTGTCATGATTCCGACAGTGTATAAACTTCGTACATTAACGCATTCTAATTTCTTGTCCTCAATTTCATTTTTCTCATATCCTTGAAAGCATGAAATAGTTTAAAAATAATAGTGTGTTAAAAAATGTTGAGAACAAAATCATTTCCTAATATTAAAAAATAATTAACAATTAAAATTTATCATTTATCGATAATCCTTACAAACATTCATAAATACATTCTGTCATAAAGTAAAATTACTTATTTGGAAATTTTTATTTACTAAACTGACGGTGCCAAAAAGTTATAAGTAGATAAATACATATAACCTCATTTGATATGGTAAAAGTGTTATGAATAGAATACTTTTGTAATTTTGAAAATATGTTGTCAAAAATTAAAGAACAGAATTGTTGCTATCATTATCAAAAAAGAATTTACAGTTTAAATTTATTTTTGGAAACAAATATTCAATCACTAATATCTATTCTAAAAAAAGTTAAAAATCCAGAATTTTTACCTTTTTACACACTGTTTTTTATTAAATTTGCAAAAATTGTTTCTTTTTCAGATTCCAGAGGCTTTTATAACAAATAATGCAGAAGACGTATGTTATCTATCACCCTCATTGCTTTTCTAAACCCTGCCTGATTCGGTGACTCTCTATTTTTTCCTCACCTTTTTTTCCAATCTGTCCGAAAAAACAGTCACTCCCCTATAACCGTGACCCTCTCCCCTTTGCTTCGCTTGACTATGGGCACCAATCCTCCTTTTTCCCATAACTCTGGCCAGCCTTCTTTATTCTATACTCTATTCCACATTATCCATACCCATTCCTTTAATTCTGCTCCCCCCTCCCACATTTCCATACTCTTTTGAAATCTCATTTATACTAAGTGTTTTTCCATCTTTCATTATTCCTAACACATTTACTACTTCTTTTCTTGTTATATTGTCTTACACATCTCTTACCATACCATGTTTTCCTACATTTTTTCTCTAGCCCTCCTAGGAAATCCGTAAAAATGTTGTTTTCATTCTACTACCTCAATATCCTGATTTACTCTTTTTGCTCTTTTTCTGTCTATTTATTTCTTTCTAAACCTCTTATTTCATCCTAACTTTATTCGCCTCTTCTTAAAATCTTTTACTTCCATCCTCCTTTTTTTAATCACGCAACACAGTACATTCCTCCTTCTTCCTATATTCTTCTCCACTACTTTTCTCTTTTTTCAATTTTCCGTTCACACTTCCATCTTCTTCTCTATACTTTCCTCATCCCAACCACTTCCATCCTCTCCTTCACTAAATTCTTTTTTGCTTGTGCACTCTAATACTGTTTATATTTCTCCTGTCATTATTTCCATCTCCTTCTTTACATTTCCCTCTACGATTTTGACATCCCTAACTTTTTCCTTAAACCGTTCATTTCCTTACATTAACCAATACTCTCTTCCTGCTCTTTTTACTTTTGCTGCTTTTTGAGCCATACGTTATTACTCATAATTATTACTACATAATCCCTCACCCCTAGTTTCTTGACCTTCTCTCTTGTCCCGTCCTCTATTACCATAGTGGTCACACTCCATTTATTGTTTTGATCACCTTATGTTTTAGTCTTCGAGGAAAACGCTAGATGGCGCTGAGAGTCAGTAAAACTCAATGCGCATGTGCATATTAAAACAATTAATCCATATGTTATTTAAAAATAAAAGTTAATGATTTTAGTGCATTGAGGTGAAATATAGAAGAATATATTTGATTTAATAAAGAAAATTAGCAATTATCAATTTCCGGAAAGGTTATCAAGTCTAAGCCTACGGGTCTGCTTATAGGAAGAAGTAAGAAGA
This sequence comes from Druon quercuslanigerum, assembly GCA_010014905.2. Classification (NCBI taxonomy): domain Eukaryota; kingdom Metazoa; phylum Arthropoda; class Insecta; order Hymenoptera; family Cynipidae; genus Druon; species Druon quercuslanigerum. The sequence continues at coordinate 13,108 of JAAAKG020108712.1, read as the reverse complement.
AGGATTGTTTAATTTGCTAGTACAACAAGGCATATAATTAAATTTATTGTGATTTAAGTATAAAATATACTAAACCAATTTCCTATTTACAATTTATATAATCTTTATGTGTCTACGATTCCAAAAATATATATATTCATACAACTTTCAATGCATAATTGAAAAGTCTTTTAATTTTCATTGCCTCGAGTCTCTTTAATTTTGAAGATGAAACCTTAAAACCTTAAAAATTAAAACATTGTCCATTGCGAACCTTTGTGATTAAATTATTCTAGGTACTTTATGTATGGGCAATTCTAATGAAGTGAAATCCAATTTCTGTGGTTTATTTATATTTGTACAAAATTTGCGAACAAAATAACAAATAGTAGTATATGAAATTCATATTTTAACAGTCATAAAATATTACCTCTTTAGTCTAATAATTGATATCTCTCCTTTTAATTACAGAAAATTATACTTCTACTACTTAAATGTGAATTTTGCATATAAAACACCTTTTTATGGACACATTTTTCATAATTTGCACAGTTTACTTACAAGAAATTAACAATGTAAAGAAAGCAGAGTTTGGAAACAATTCCTGTCAGGGATCTGTAGGTTCATTTACTTTTAGTGTCCAGGGGAAGCGCTAGATGGCGCTGATTTGGAACGTAAGTCCTCAAAACCATACATGGAAGTGACACCACTGTGGTCTATTACCACATAATCCATTGCGATACCCTTTTCTCCTCTCGAGCATGTATATTCCCCTTCCCAATCCCTCCCTATATTTCCGTTTAAGATAAACTATCCCATCTCAACCAAGCTCTTTAACCATTTTTTCCATCTTATTTAGTTCCTTGTTCTTCCTCGCTCTCTATCTCCTCTTGTCGAATTAAGATATGCTCCTATTGTAATCCTCTTATTTATTTTCTTCCATTAGTTCTCTCATCTCCTCTGATTTCTTCTGATCCTCTGATTTCTTCTGAGTATCACCGTTCACATAATCTGCCTTTTTTATTCTTCCTCTTTGCATTTTGAACATGCCACTTGTAACCTCTTGGTAACCCTTCTTCTTACTCTTTCTCATCCCTTTTCACCAGCCACGTCACCATTATTACTGCTATATCCCATTGTGCCAAATTTCTTATGAACTCCCTATCCTTTCTCTCCAAGCCTATTATATTTCAGTAACATATGCTCCATTCATCCCTTCTTTCGGTTCTCGTCTCTTTTTGTTTACTAGAGTAGTACCGACAGAAGTGGGCCACACTTTGGTTTTCATGCTATAGAATGTTCAAAAATTAATATTTTTGAACATTAATTGCGTCTATTTGTAGAGAAAGGGATTACCTAACTTTCGGCGAACACATATTGTTTTACATCGCAGGTAGAAGTGGGCCAACCAAGTTTTTCATCTAAAACAAATAAAAGTATCAAGCACTATAATTGTTTATGTTAAATGATTGAAATGTTCCAATAAATCGTATTGTGAAAACCAATTTTTATGTTATTTTTAAGCAGCACGTTCCGAAATTTTAATGTATTTTTAGTTGCTTTGTAGCACCAAGCCATTTGTCGTAGTGGATGGGTTCATAGCCAGTCGGTTAATTTTTTTTGGGTGACATGATCGCTAAAACATTTGAATTAATTCATAGAACCGCTTGATTAGTTTGTACAACAACACTAAATGTCGAAACAGAACGTCAATGCAGTGGCCCACTTCTGTCCACAAACATAATTTGACGGGCAATAACGTGGCGAGAACACCACGTGACAATACTGCACTAAAATCTCTTAAAATTTTTTAAGGTTAGGTCTAATACTATAATAAAAGCTATTTACCCGATTGAATTCGACCTATAACTTATAGAAATAACGATAACTTTCACAATGAGAAAAAAGGAAAAAGTTATTTTTGGCACTAATTTCTGGAGAACACAAATGTACGCCTGTACAATTCAATGACCTACTAAAAACTGAGTTCCTGTCGATAAGCAAAAACATCAAAATTCGGTTGACAGATATGTGACTTGTGAAAACAAAAATGGCGAGTGGCCCACTTCTCTGTCGATGCTACTCCACTGTTTCTTATTTTCCTACCTTCGGTTCTTTTCTCTCCTAGTTTCCCAACACCACAATTTTTACTATCCCTTCCGCTTCTTCGTCTCAATCCCACCATACACCTACTATCTGTATTCTTCCATACTTAATCCATGTTCTTTTTCCTGTATTTCTTTCCTTTTCCGCTATTTTCCCTAACTTAAATAGCATATTCCTTTCTACTCTTGCCAAATAATCCTACATTCTCTCCGAGCTACCCATATAACGTCCGTTTCTTTATCAACACTTCCCTCTTACTTTCCCATTTCTTTACATTCGCCCGGACCATTATCTATCCTCTTCGCGCTATCTTTTATGTAGGAAAAGTTTTGCTCCGAATATTTTTGTGTTGAATATTTTTGCAATGACTTGCTTTAAAGTAAGACATTGGGAATCTTGCCAAAAAAATGTTAAATTTGACAGACAATAAATTGAGACAATGAGAATAATAACTAGATAAAGCCCAAAATGAAATTTTACAGGAGAAAAAATCCGAGAAAAACTTCAAAAACTTTGGAAATGATCTTTTAGTTTACATTATGGTCAGAATCATTTCTCAAGTTAATTTTAACCATGTTAACCTTAATTTTAAACATGTCTCGTGACAAAATAAAATTTTGTTCTTTACATATTTCTAACCTTTATCGATAAGCCAAAACCTAAAGTACTTGAAACCGCAAAAAAATGTTTCGATCAAAGTAGGCTTTAGTTAGTCGTCGTTATCAGCGCCTCAATTATCTTTCTTAAATTGATCAAGCTTTAAACTTTTTCAAATAAATAACAAGAGCAAAATTAATTTTTGCATTCTCATCCACAGAAAGTATTAGATTTGTATAAAATTTGAACCCCCCAGTTTTTGTCAAATGTCTACGTTTTGAGACAATCTGAATCCGAAAAACAGGTTTTTACGAATGCGTCTGTATGTCTGTGTTTCTGCAGATTTGTTAGTTTGTTAGCACGATAACTTTCGAAAGAATTGACATTTTGGATACAAATTCAAAAAGTGAGCGCATTTTGAGCATTTTTGAGACCACTTTTTTTCAAGATTCAAAAATTCTCTGTACAATTATTCTGCGTGGGCACATTCTCAATCACAACTTTTGCCTTTTAATTTCTTTTTCGTCTCGTGTGTGAGTTTTCAAACGTTCAACTTTTTCAGTAATTTAACTTTTTAAAAAATGTAATAAACCTTCTCAACATAAAACACTAACCAACGATGACTCTCGGTTTGAACTAATCCCCCTCCCCCCTTCCACGAACCCCTCATCAATCGAATTTTCGTAGGTGACTGTGGCTGGGGATATAATGTAGAAATTAGAAAAAGGTAATGCTGATGTGTAACCCGTATGTGTAACGTTTGAACCGTAAAAATAAAATTTTTAATGAGCAAATTCAGTTTTTGAAAACAGGCAGCAGTTCCAATAAAATTTTTAATAGCAACATTTTTGTTAAGGAATGCGCATTTTTTAAACGAGTCAATAACACTACATCTGTTTTAATATGAATGCATGTTAGTAATTATAATAAATTTGAGGGACAAACTCGGGTGCGAAGCACGAGATACGTGATAAGAATGTGTTCGTTAAAGCCGAGGGAGCTTTAACAAAAGAGAATTCACTATAACCAAATTACTATTGTCGATGGTTTGACCTTTCGTTAAAGAAAATCTGTAGGAATATACAAAGACCGAGCGCGGAGCGCAAGGAAAATACATTGTCGAGTTCGAAGCGCATGATAAATATATTATCGAGCGCGAAGCGCGAGAACCAGCAGCCGCGCGCGGATTTTTTAATTAAAAAAAGTCACAGAGTAACCCTGTTCTCAATTTCAACTTTTCTGATTACATTTCGCTTAACGATATCTAACGTTTCCAATTGTAATTATGAGTATACTGTAATTTTAAAGGTTTAACTTACAAATAATGTAAGCTATTAATTGAAAGAACAATGTTAAATGTTGAACAATTCAAATTAAAAGTATTGAATTTTAAACTAAAAGCAGTATAAAATTGAAATAAAATAAAATTTAAATAAATTTAGAATTCTTTACACGGAGAAAAATGGAAGTTCTGTTTAGCCATATAAATGTGCCGATAGACCACATTGGAGGGTCGACTATAGGACAGCTCTTAAATATGGCTAAAGCGACTATCTCTAGAAGGCTAAAACAAGAGGTCCAAATCGACAATCTCTGAAAGTTGACTCGATTTACTAGGACTGTCGCCTCGGTCATCATAAGCTGGCTGACCCGATCATTGTGAAGGGTCGATTTGGCAATCTCGGAAGGTCGATATGATTATCGACTCGATCGTTTCGGATGGTCGATTCGATTATCTGACACAGTCGACGCGGTCACTTCAATTCGAAAATCTGATGCAATAACTCTTGCCCTGCCATGTGTCCTGGTATGAATATCGGGATTGGAAGGATGTCGGAACTGAAAAATAAAGATTGAACTTAAAAATAATACATAGAATTCGAGTTTAACCTAAACCGATTAATTCTAGAATTAACCATGATTAATGCAATAATGACACTCTACTTCAAATTGATATTAACCTCCAAAAAAAATTAGAATGAAATGTGTAAAATGTGACAATAGTTATAAAGAATATTAACATTACAATTACGTATTTAAAACAGGTACTTACAGACAAAGATCAGTTAACTGAATCTTCAACAGCAGTAATCACTTTACACTGGAATGGTGTGTAAAAACTTTCTTTTTTTCACGTATTTTCACGTTTTTTCACGCACCACACGGTCTACGAGTCCGTTATGCTCATTGGAGCCAATTAGAGATACCCTTTAAATTTTCACGCGTATGGTAGACGCGCAAAAATCAAGCAATTGACCATACGCTATGGCTGATCTGCTCCTTCTAGATGATCCTCCTAGATGGTCGAAATAAGTGAAAACGATATGCTCATTGACCATTTCGAAAGAGATACATTAGTTATCCCTGATAGGGATTCTGATGTTCTTATAAAAGACGGATTGGCCATAAAATAAGAGTCTTTTTGACTATGTCGAAAAAAAATTGGAAGGACCGTTCCATCCTGTAGAAAGACTGTCTGGCTCTGTATATTTCGACTCTCTAACTTTGACCATCCATTTTTCTCCGTCTACTTATAAATCACACACAATTTTCATTTATTAAAAAAAAATTCTTTTGGATGAATTATAAAGTATAAAGTTAATAAAAAGTAAATAAAAGCAGTGAAAAAAGTCGTTATATAGACTGGTGCTATCCTAAAAAAAGAAGCGCCTGGCGTGCCGGTACTTTCATAGAAACTTTGACTTGGGATGAAAACTTAGAGAATAAGCTAGAGATGTGGTCTCTTAACATAGGAAATTTAATTCATGAAAGGTACCTCAAAGCTACCCAAAATATCTTGAAACATACCGAAAAATTTTGTATGTTTACCAGAAAAATTAAGAAAGCTAATGAAAAGTTCTTGGCAATTTATAATGATTATTGTGAATACATTAATATTCATATGAAGCCACAAATAATCAGAAAATTTTGAGTATATGTGATGCTTGGGTATAAAGATTTTTCGTTGACCAAGTCGATGATCATCCAGCCCAAAATTAAGAAATAAAAAAATATGTTACTAATTTTGCAATGTGTGCTTTAAAAATAAGATATTGGAAATTTACCAGTTTTGGAAATTTGAAAATGAGCTTTTAGTAAAAAAAACACACAAAACATACAATATAAGTTTAATCCTTGTAACTGTAAAAAACGATTTTCGACCAATGGGGATGTATGTAGTCGTCGTTCTTAGCGCCTAAATTATGTCCCTTAAATTTATCAAATTTTAAACTTTTTAAAACAAATTAAAGGAGAAAAATTAATTCTTCTTTTAATTTTGCAATTTTTAACTGTTTACAGACAAAAGTCCTTTATTGAATGTTTAACAACGTTTACTGGTTGCAAGCGTGTTCAGGGTATATTCTAAGGAAATTGTTAATATACATATTTGGCCTAGTGGGGGATTCGCCTTCCTGAGATCTCGAAGGCATTTTTGGTTACAGTTGGATTTTATATTTTTTTTTAAAGTTTTGCGCGGGGCTGCCAAAAGAAAAAAAATTGAATTTTGAATACAGTAACACTGAATATTTTCAGAAAAACCACCGCATTTTTCTCTCTTTTAAACTTTTTCAAATTTTCCAAGAAATTTTGAAAGTATACAAGAAATCATATCAGAATCAGAAAGAAAAATATAAATTTCAAATTGTTAATAAAATTAAATAAAACGAATAATAATCAATAAAAAAAAACAAATTTTAAAGGAATGAAATAAAATGTTATTATATAATAAAAATATTTAAAATATTTTTTAAAAAAATTGTTCTCTGTAGGATATATTTTGTGTTAAAAAATAATTTTTGTAGAAGAAATATAAGCAGTATCCTTTGTGAAGGACATATTCTGTGTGCAATATATTTGTGTAGGCGTAACATTTCCCCGTGAATAAAGCCGTTTCATATTGTTTTAATTATTCTAAAGTTATATGAATTATTAGGAGGAAAGACATGTAATTTAAATTTTTAATAAATTCTCGTAAGCAGTGAAAAAATTATCAACTGGGGCTATTATAAAAATATGAAAATATGTATAAAAATGTGAAAAACTAACATTGAATAACTCATAATAAGTATAGGCATAAAAAAAAGGTGAATTGATTCTTACGTAGTTGAGTCATAGGTATCTCGTGGCACCCTCCGGTTGTATGTTTACATATAATTACTACTCCGCATTACATGCAAAGTGGCTGGTTAGAAGAAGTCTTAAGCAAATAGCCCCGAGAACCAATCGACCGTATCGACAAGAGACAGCAAATTGACGCTTGCCAACAATACACCTGTAATTATTAATTATCTTGAGAGCAATTTTCTAATTTGCGGCTAAGGTTGCACGTTCCAATCGAGCAATATTACTAATTTTCCTGTGTGTCTTTATCACAAAAGAAAAAAATTCAATCGGGAAAATTTCTACAGTCTACAAGTACCTATTATGAAAAAATGTATTCGCGTAAAAACATCTACAATGCGAAAACTCGGTCGAGTATAATTGATAAAAGAAAATAAGAAAACAATCATTGAAATTCATAAGTGTTACGAATTATTCAAATAAAATGTTGAGAAAAAATTAAGTGAATACTACGAGAATGATAAACCTTAAAAAATTAATTGTATTAATGTACAGTAAAAAAAATAGGACGAAGGCCAGAATAATAAATTTAGGCTATAATTATTAGAAACGCTTGTACTCTTATTCCTTATTAGTTATGTTAATTTACATAATTATAAATTATTTTTTAACGTAATTATTTGAATTATTATTTATGTATTATAATTGAACTAAAAATCAAAATGAATTATTTTAAATACAATTAATGAATATGTAGTTAATTTTCAAAGATGAAAGATCATTTTTAAATCAAATAATTCAATTTCAGCAAACAAAACATCTTTTAGATCAAACAATATCATTAACAACCCAATATTAGTTGAGCTTTCAAACAGAAGAAATTTTTCAACAAAATAGTTAAGTTTACTACCAAAAAAGATTAGTTTGTCATAAAAAATGGTCGAAATCTCAATCAAAAATATTAAATTTTAACCAAAAAAGTAGCACTTTTAACAAAATACATAGTTGAATCTTCAGGCAAAAAAAGGCATTTTTTCGGCGACAGTGGAATTTGAAACCATACGCTTTTCTATCAAGAAAGATTAATTTTTAGCCAAATAGTTAAATTTGCAGCCCAAAAAGGTAAATTTTTACCCAAAAGATCGGTATTTCAAAGAAAAAAGATTAAACTTCAACAAAAAACAGTTGCACTTTCAAAAAAAAATAGTTGAATTTTCAATTAAACGAGTTCAATTTTTAACCAAGTAGTTGAATTAAAAAAAAATAAATAAAAAAAAAATAAATTAAAAAAAATGGGATAATTAAATTTCTAGTAAAATAAAATAATTTTCGAAAAATGAAGTTTTAACTAAAATTACGAATGTTGAAAGAATGAAAAAACATAAATTTTTAATAAAAAATGTAAAAATAGATGTTTCAACAAAAAATACTTTAATTATAAATAAAAAACAGTTGAATTTAACCCTAAATAATAACTGGTCATGAAGCAAAAGAGACGACTTTTTAAAAAAGAGCTTTTCTACCAAAAAAGAGGACTTGCTAACAAAATAGTTGCATTTTTACGAATTAAATGTTCAAAACAATAGTTGAATTTTAAACTAAAATAGATAAATTATCAACAAAATAGTTGCCTTTAAAATAAAGAAGATAAATTTTCAAGCAAAAATGAAAGAATTTAATTTTAAGATTAGAGTAATTTTCAGTAAAAAATTCAAACAAAAAAACAAATTTTTCAAGAAAATACTTGAATTTTTAACTAAGGAGATAAATTTTATACTAAAATGACGTATCTTCAACAAGAAAAAGTATTTTTAACAAAAAAGTTCAATGTTTAACCAAATAGTTGAATTATTAATGAAAAAACTCAACGAAAAATGTAACAGCAGATATTTCAATAGAAAAATTTTAATTATAAATAAAAAATAGTTAAATTTAATCATAAAGGATAAATTGTCAACGGCAAAAGTAGCACTTGATATTTCAGCCAAGCAAGATTTTAGTTTTAAATAAAAATCAGTGAAATTCATCGAAAAAAGGGGAATTATTTGTATCAGAATAAATGAATTTTTAAACAAAAAAGACGAATTTTCAACTATATTTGCATTTGAAACCAAGAAAGATTTTTCAGCGAAGAGAGAAAAGAAATTTCAACCAAATGTTTCAATTTTTAACTAAACAGTCCAATTTTAAACCAACAGAAAATGGAATATTTATATTTTCGAATCGTTTGAGCTGAAGAATGTGTGTTAGTGTGTGTGTGTGTGTGTGTGTGTGTGTGTGTGTGTGTGTGTCACTCGGCGGGGAAGGGAGTTGTGTGTGGAAGGGGTTAAAGAATTTTAGAATTTATATAGAATTCTCGTGTTATTTATTTAAATAACACGTTCATTCCGCAACACTGCTCCGATCCAGGATGCTAATCAATCTCTCTAACAATCGCCCCAAGTGAAGATCCTCACAAAGACGTCCTGTAAGGTCCCCCTGGTGCCCATTAGTATCTAAGGTCTTTTGCTCCAAGGGCAATTCACACTACTGGCACTTTTTTTATTAACTATTTGCCGCCATACTTTTCTGTCCTGGCATACTTCTCTAACTTCTTTCACGTCTATGCATTTTTATGCAGGCTCTCTTGTTTCTATGACTTCTTGTGTCTCTTCCAACCAGGGTCTCCTTCACAAATTCTAACCATTCTTTTCACGGTCTGCCTCTGGGCACGCTGCCATTTACTTTACCTTGATACACTTGTTTCGTTAGTCGTTCATCTTCCATTCACTTAACATGCCCAAAACATCTTAACCGATTTCTTTCCCATGTGTCTAGTGTCTCTTCCGCACCACATTCTTTGAGAATAATCTCGTTATTTACTTTGTCCATCAGAATTTTCCCGCATATTATGCACAAGAATCTCATGTCAATCGCGTTCATTTTACTCTTATCTTTATCTTGATAGGTCCACCTCTCGCTGCCATATAATACAGCCGGTATACAAATACAGAATTATGTATTGCCATTTCAGCCTTATATTTGATGTGTTTTTACTTCTGATAAGGGGGCCTGCTCTGCCAATAACCTTCTTACCTTCGTTTATGCGTCTATCTAACTCCTCATCTATCTTCCCGTCCCTAGTAAATAAGCTACCAAGGTATATGAATTTATCAACTTGTTCAATTCTCTTATCATTTAATACAATGTTGCATATTGTTTTGTCGCTCATTCCTTCGAACACCATAGTTTTTGTTTTATTTACGTTAATATTGACGCCCATGCTCTTCATGCTTGCATTCAGTTTATTCAACATTCTTTGCAAGTCTTCGATTGACTCTGCCATCACAACCTTATGATCTGCGATGGCTAACCCACGTACCCTTACTGTTTCAAGATCCACATACCATCTTCGAAAAGAGCCATTCTTAAACACTTGTCCATAAATAACATAAATAGCCATGGAGACGTAACTCAATTCATCACTCAATTTCCCATTTACCCTTACACTTGCTTTGCTACCCGTACATATTGTTTTTATAGCATGTAGGGGCCATCCATTTACTCTGTATTCTTTCAGCACTTCCCACAGTTTACTTTTATCTACCTTGTCAAAAGCTTTTTCTAGGTCAACATATGCAAAAAAAATTGTTTCCTACTCTTAAACTTTTTTTGGTGATTTGCCTTAAGATAAATATTTGATCCGTACATGACCTTCCTGGCATAAACCCACTTTGGACTTCCAAAATCTTTTCTTCTGTTATTTTCAATACCCTGCGAATAATTATTTTTGAGTATATTCTACTAACGGTACTTAATAAGCCGATCCCTCTGTAATTATTGCAGTCGCTTTTATCTCCCTTTCTTTTGCATATTGATACAATAATCGCTTTTTTGAGTCATCTGAGACTTCTCCTATTTCGATGCATAAACTTATCAGTTCGCACATTATATGTGGTATGTACTCGCCACCGCCTTTAGGCATTTCAGCGTTAATACTGTCTATCCGGAAGCCACATCGTTTTTCAAGTTCTTCATTATATCCCTAACCTCAGTGACACAGACTTTCTCAATTGAGTTTTCTAACGCATTGTGTTGTACATCGCAATTGTGGTATCCTATAGCTTCATCTCCGCATAGTCCCTGAAAATAGTCTCTCAAAGTGTCTATAATCCCGCCTGCCTCATATTGCATTTCCCCTTTACTATTTCTCATGTTGACAAATTCTATACTTTTATTTCCCTTCATTTCTTTATAAAGCAGTTTCTTGCTTCCTTCAAAGTCGTTTTGTATTTGCTTCTCTTTTTCTGCTCTAATTGCATGTTTAATTTCCTTAATTAATCGCTTGAGTATCATTTTTTTACGTCTGTAATCATTTATACGTCTATTTCTTTCCTAATCACTAAGACCTGCCATGTTTAAAGTTCTCCTGTACAGCTAACAATGATATCCCGGAACAAAGTCCATGCACCCTCTATATCTTTATTTCGTATAAGCGCTTCCCAAGTTGCCTTATGTATGCTTTCGATTATCTTATTTTGGAAATCTATTTGCACATCCAGTTTCTGTAGGTTTTCAATTTTTAATTCGCGTTTGTTACGTTTTCGTGGTTCTTTCTTCATCCCCGACATAAGTTAATTTTGGAGATCAGAAGGTAGTGATCAGTATTGCATTCAGGACCTCTCATGACCCTTGTATCTCTGAATAGCTCTCTTAGTCTTTCATCCGCAAAAACACGGTCAATTATACTGTGGCCATTTACTTTAGACCAGGTGTACATATAGATCATTTTATGCCTAAATCAAGTATTTGTAATAAACCAGCCCCTTTCTAAGCATAAACCAACTAATTTATCTCCGTTAAAGTTTGTTCTTGGATACCCAAAATTACCTAGTGTTCTTTGTGTATCCTGATTTTGAATGCCCACCCATCTATTCATATCTCCTAGCAGAATTACTCTTTCACCATGATCGCAAATATTTATTGCGTCATTTAGAGTGTCCTAGAAGGCGTCTTTTACTTTTCTGGGATAACTATCAACCGGTGCCTAGCACGCTATGATAAATAATCTTCTGATTCCTACTTTCATCCTAGCCCACAGCAGTCTGGGAGATACGAAATCATGATCTCCAAGATGCTGCTTCGCTCTTTCATTAAAAATCAGACCTACTCCTTGCCTACCATGTGATTCACTATCTACTCCTGACCATATTTCAAATCCTCCATTCAACACCCCCGTTTTCTATTTCCCTACTTTCGCAACCCTTTTCCTTTGTTTGAGGCACACATGAAATATCTAGTTTCCTTACGCGCATAGTTTCTCGTAATTCGTTTAGCTTGAGATCATTCACCCCCTAGCATTCCAAACACCCAGTCAATGGAGGTTTTAGTCATTTCCGAGACTATGTTATTGCTTGTCTCATGCATTGTTTACATTATACGCCCAACTGCCACCTTTATGCAATACGTTTATTTTGCGAGTCGAAATCATGTCTAAGTTATGTAATAATTGGTCATATGGTGAAAATTGTAGTTATAACGTCCGTCCCACGAAACTTCAGTTAATTAGGAAGGGTTGGGAGGGGGAGGGGGAAAACAGGAACCAAGACTCGTCTTGAGTTGATGTTTTTATACAGAGCATATACCAGCCTTCAGAAGCGTTATTTTAGATTGGATTTCATGTGATCCCATCTTATAGTACCGGGCCGTCCTTTAGGAATAATAATAATGTATATTTATTGAATAGTGTGTCTGATGATATATACCGGGACAGTCATGTGCAAAATTTTTCCAAAAATATAAAATCCAACTCTAACCAAAAATGCCTTCGACATGTTCGGGAGTAAGTCTGTGACAAAATTTAAATGATATCAATTATATATATTATAACTATGTCACAGGCTTGCTCTCCGACATGTCGAAGGCATTTTTGGTTAGAGTTGGATTTTATATTTTTTGGAAAATTTTTGCACGGGGCTGTCCCGGTATATATCATCAGACACATAATTCAAAATGTCACGCGGGAGACAGGGTTTCAATTCCCCGCTGGAGAGCCATTCGGTTCGGTTTTGATTCCTCTAGAATCAAACCGAAGGACCTATATCAAAGCCACCAAACGCGTCCTCGGATTGCGGATAGAGGGTCCCTGTTCCAAGAGTTTCTGCTGAATATGGTTCAGTGAAGCCAGATCGTGGATTTTTTCGGCCCCCACCACGTTCCCTCATGGATGCAAACGTATAAACGCCCGGCATGTCGGTGTTTCGGGTAAGCCGGGGATTGCCGAGGATGCACGAAGTGGTGGATTTTCAAGTCTCCCACTATGTTGCCTCGTGGAAGCAATACATGTAAACGCCCGGCGTGTCGGTGTTTCGTGTAGGCCGAGGAT
>JAAAKG020108690.1:0-15561 GCA_010014905.2 Druon quercuslanigerum | reverse complement strand
GTTTCCATATGTGTTTTGCACGTTACAGCATAACAAGATAAGTAAATATTTCAATAAATTGTTTCTTTTACTTGAAAAATGATTATCGATTATTATCAGCGAGTTCACAGAGGCATCCTTATTTTTACTTTTCACAGGTTTCTTATTCCGAGACCAATTAAGACATGTCTATAAACAATTACAAAAAATACAGAGCAGAAGTCGCATTTTTATTCTTATTTAAAATTTCCGCCAAGAGAAGTGCAACTTTATCGGCAGTGCATACTTGGCTAGTGCGATCAAGTACCGCTGTCTCTGGTTTTGCTTAACCACTTTACTCTCATTTTTTTTTTAGCAATTACTCGATTATGATCAAAAATTTAGACAGAAAGCGCATATCCCACAACATTGAAGCCCCTTTCGGCGACAGAAAAATGATGCGATAGCATTTTTAAAACCTCAAAACCGAATTATCGTCGACCACTGGTAAGTTTTGAGTGTCTCACAGATTTCGTCATTTTTGTGCGTCCCGTACCAACAGACTTAATAATAGAACAACAATCTAGATGGTCAAAGTTAACATCTGTGGATATTAAAAAGAGTGAGTTGTTAGTCTGTAAAATCAAAAATGTTTAACTGAAATATCCGAGATATTGCGTGTATGGTTATGTCAAATTACGTCTATAAATATTTTAGATGTTTATTAATTGATGGCCATTTGAGGAATTAATTGATAACTCATTTGTCAATTTAAAATTAAAGTTTAATGTTCGTACACGAACAAAAAAGAGATAAAGGGTATGAAGTGTCGCTCAGATAATACATTCAGTCAAGTTAAGGTTATGTTAAATATTTTTAATTCAAAATAAAAACGGGGTAAGTAATCGGAGAACGAATGATCTGTAATCTGCATTAACAATTATATCTATTTTAAGTTACTTAAACTCAATTTTATTATAAATTTAGAATCATTTTGTCAAGTGTGTTAGAGTCAATATAATCTGAAACTTATAAGGTCATTGTTCCATCGTTTATGCAGAAAAAAGTCGTTATCCAGTTTTAAAGGATAGCTATTTTTGATTTTTTTTTAATAGTTCCAAAATTTTAATATTCAATATATATAGCCGTCAAATATAGTTGTGAAATGCCAATGCGCGATGCGCATACGCGCGAACGATTTTAATATCTGAATGTGTTTCAGTTTAACATAAAAATATTTTTACGCCTAACATCTCAAAAAGATAGTAGATCTCTGAGCAATTTTAGACATTTTATACAAAATCATTTCTATGCTTTAAAAAGGCTGAAACAATTACTTTTTAAATTTAAATACTAATTTGTTTTTTGCATCAATGAAAGATTTCATTATTGTTAAATTTTAATAGATTTAAATTATTTAAATAAATTTCGTTCAATTAATAAATTATAGATTTTTGTAAAATTAAGAAAAGAACATTTTATCTGATAATCTTTTGAGCTGGAAAAGGGAAAATTTGGGATACTAAATAAGAAGCACTAAGAAAGATTGGTCTGGTCCTTGATTTAAACAATGATTAAAAAAGCAAAATGGAATTTTTTACAATAAAAAAAAACTTTTCTTATAATTATAAAAATTTAGGACCAGATCCACCTTTGTCAGTGCTTCTTATTTATTACCTAGTATCCCAAGTTTTCAAATCGGTGTGGCGCTTCGTGCGAAAATAAGTTAGGAACTAAAAAAAGTGTCGGTAATGTAGGAATCTGGTCACGTGACACAATCATCACAGTTTAAAGTCTTAAACTTTGATATACGTGTTCTTCTATTTTGACAATAGAATGATATATCCAAATACCAAATCTTTCTGATATACCTCATAGTCTGGACCTTTCTGCCTGATTTGAAATGGAATTGATCATAAGATAACAAAAAATGGAAACACTTTTCAGTTATTGAATACAAAAGAGGATTTCATTTAAACGAAGACATCGACTTTAAATTTCAATCCTTTCGTATCCCAAGATCGCAACTCTTCCCCAGCGACTTCTTTTTATTCCGGCTATATCTTCCAAGCTCGCTTCTAAAGCAGGACGAAATCAAATATTCCAATCGCTTACCTTGTTGTAGAAGACGAAAGACTTGCTTTTTCATATAGCACTTTTGCATTTATTTTATCATAAAAAGATTTAGCTTGCTTTTTGAGCCTTTCAACAATAGTAAGGTTCGCTAGAGTGTGGTGCATCAATAAAACTCAATAAAAAAGTGATATCCGGTGAAGTAGATAAATATAATAGCTTAAAACTGTAGTTTTAAAATTATCGTAAATATTACGCTTACGAGTTATAATGATACCCGCACTGAAAAATGGGTAGTTTATGCAATCTAATTTAGAAAGTTTTTTTAATTTAGTAGTTTTCTACATTTTGTTATTATTTTGCACTATTCATTTTGTTAAAAGATGAAGTTTATTGGTTAAATTAACTATAGAAACAGTTTGGAAAGAAATATTATTACACAGGATTCTGGAATTAAGAATGGTTTCGGGCAGGCCTTGAAGTGATCTGGATCTTAAGTCCAGGGAATCGAAACGTAAACTGTCAGGGTCTCGTGAATCATCTCTGTTGGATTTGGACGCATACTAACATGCCGCAACGAACATGGTAGCAAAATGCGCAGAAAAAACCTTATTTCATCAACTTCTTCCAGACACTATTAATTTACTTTTATTGTCAAATACAATCACTTGGTTGGAAATTCTTATTTACTACATCGATGGCGCAGAGAATTCTTCAGTTTTATTAATTAACTTAATAAATAAATACACATAACATAAATCAATATGGTTAAAGGGTTATGAATTTTGAAAACATTCGATCAAAATGTTAAAAACAGATTTTTTTTGTCTTTATTATTAATAAATCATTTATAATTTAAAGTTATTCTCTTCGAAATAAATTTTTAGATGAAAATTCTTCGTTTGGAAAGGGGCCGTACTTAAATTACGGAACGAATTGTAGGCCTTTCTATTTCATCAAACAGATGAATATTCAACCGAAAAGATTAGATTTCTATAACAAAAATTCGAAAAAATAGAATGGTTACATTTTTAGTTAAAAAGATTAATTTTTAATAAAAAATCTAATCTACAACCAAAGAAATAAAATTTCAACCAAAAAGATTAATATTCTACCAAAATAGAATAACTTGCAAAATCCTTCCTCAAATAAAATATATTTTTAAGTAAATAGTTAAAGTTTCAATTAAACACATGAATTTTCTACCAAAAACACCAACTGCCTGTAAAAAAATGTGGACAAAAAATTGAGTTGAATTTTTAGTTAAAAAAATTAGTTTTGAAACACAAAAATTAACTGTTTATCAAAAAAGTCGAACCTTGAACATAATAGATAAATTTTCAATTGAAAAAAATAAATTTATAGCAAAAAATAAAATAGCATAATTTTCAGTTAAAGAAATAAGTTTTTATTCAAATAAAACAAATTTTTAACGGAACAGTTAATTTTACAACTAAACAAATACAATTTTTGCCAAAAAGATTAAATGCTTATAACATAATTTCGACACAAAATTTAGTTAAATTTCTAGTTAAAAAAAATGGTTGAAAAGAACTTATTTTCAACTAAAACAATAAGTTAGCAAAAAAAAATAATTTTCTACCAAAAATTAATAATTTTTAACAAAATACATGAATTTTCATCCAAATATTTTAATATATAATGAAATTTTAAACATTTAATAGATTAATTTTCAACAAAAAAGTGAATTAGTCGCCACAAAAGTCCAAGTTTTAACAAAATACAGAAATTTTCAAACTAATAGTAGAATTTTTAACTGAAGAAGATTGACGTTCAAAAAGATGAATAGTTAAATTTTGAGTTAAAAGTTTATTTGAAATCAAAAACCAATATTCAAATTAAAGCAATGAATTTTTAACCAAAAAGATTAAACTGCTACCTAGAAAGATAATTTTTTAACAAAATACACGAATTTTCAACGAAACAGTTGGCTTTCCATCTGAAGAAGATAAATTTTCAACCAAACAAAAATTATGCATCGGAAAAATATTTGCAATTTTGTTAATAATCGCTTTTCAATGGGATATGTTGTTGTTCTTGTATTTGTAAAAGACAACATTAAAAAAAAACAATTTTGTGAACGAACGACACAAGCTAAGAAAAAAAAATTGAACAAAAGTTGTTCACCCAAAAAACAGGTATGAAATTTTGTATGAAAAATATTCTGATGGAATCCGTATGTTTGGCTTATCTCGTAAAAAATAAAATTAAGTTTTTGGGAAAACGAAACAAGCTGTAATAGAAAAATGTTGTTCTTCCAAACAAGCGTGAAAACTCATTTAAATGTGCCATGAATAATTTCTGGATCGGATTTGTACTTTTTGTTTTAATTGTAAAAAATAACATTAACAAGAAAAAATTTACTTTATTGAAAAACCGACACAAGGTAAACAACAAATTAATGGACAAAAGTCGTTCGAAGAAAAAGAATCTACAGATTTGTTACTTATAATTTTTAGATACGACAAGTATATTTTCTTTTAATCATAAAAAATAAAATTCAAAATAAAAAAATAATTTAAATTAATTAAAGACGACAAAAGAGACAAAAAAGAGAAGACAAAAATTGTTCAACCACAAATGATCTACAAATTTGTCATAAACTCTTGTTATAAAAATAAATCGAAAATATAAAAATTAAAATTTGCTTGCAAACAAAAATATTTTGCTGTCAGATTTGAACCAAAGTATCTCAACGGATTTATTCAAATAAAAAATTTTGTTAACAAGTGTAGTCGCAATTTTGATAAATGAACCATAATATGTAACTTTGTTATAAAAAAATTCATTTAAAAAACAGAAAATGCTCACCTTTCTTTTGCAGAAAAAATTGATTTCTCACCTCAAATGTATCGTAAGAATTTATTAAACTTATTTCACTACAAAATATAGTTACAGCTAACAATTTTTCTAGCAAAAAATAATTATTTTAGCAAATAAAAAATTTGTATCTTTTTTACAGAAAGAAATTATTTTTATCTAATACGTATCAAAATAGCTCATAAAACTTATTTTCTTGCAAAATATTGTTAGCACTTAACGTTTATCTTTGTAATAGATAGTTTAAGTCAGCAGATATAAAATCTTCATATTCACCTCCGAAGACAATTTTTTTCATCCATATGTACCATAATAGCTTATTCAACTTATTTTGCTGAAAAATATGGTTTAAACTAAAAAAAATGCATACTGGATACTTTTAAGTCTGATGTGCTATTTCTATACAAATAAGATGGAAATAAGTTTTTACTGAGAAAAACGGATGATAATTTTTCTATTTGTAAACTTTGAATAGTTGTAAAGAAACATAACTTATAAGGTTTTCTTTTTTTTTTACTTAAAAAGATAAATATTGTCTTTTTTATTTTTAAAATATTTATAACAGATATAAATGTCAATTATTCACAATATTTTGCAGTTAGGTAAAACCAGTAAGCTTTTTTAATACATATAGAATGTAAGAAATATTATTAAATTTATTATATTATATTAATTATCTTAAATTATTCATAACATAGATAAATGTTAGTTTTTAAAAAACAATTTCTATCGAGAAAACAAATAAAAGTAAATATGATTTTTTATTTTATTCATATCTGTTATATATAATAATTTGTTAATTTATGTGACTCATTTTGAAATTGTTATACATTCTTGTAATTAAAATATTTGTTATGCTCGAATTTAAAATTGTTTTACGCTTTTGATATTAGGAAATAAAAAATAAGGATGGTGAAGGTGCATTTTACCCTTCTTATATGCATAGAAACAAATCAATTTGTGTGTTTAGCCTATTTTTCAGTTTCAAGAAATTACAATCTCATTGTTTTGAACAATGTTGAATCTGTTAAGCAATCTGGGTTTTTCTTAACGTACCGATCTCTCATGATTTTCATTTCTATAGCCTTTTTTAAAATTAGGTCATATTTAAAGCCTTAAATACATTCACATATTTTCACAAAATTAGTATTTATTTAATAGGCAATTACTAAATCATAATATTTAAAAACATATTCTTTTGTTGAAACTTTAAACTGTTTTATTGAACAATCCTTTATTTTACTTCTAAATTAATGTTTGTAGCTGAATAATTAATTACACAATTTTTAGTTAAAAATTCAAGTATTTTCTTGCAAAATTCATTGTTGTTAGTTGAATTTAACTGTTTTTTGATTTAAGTTTAAAAATTCTTGCTTATAACTTAACATTCGACCAAAGAGATGAATTTCCAGTTAAAAGTATGAATCCTCGACAAAAAAGCGATGCAACCAAAATTTTCAAGCAAAATAGATGAATCCTCAAGCAAAGAGTATTAATTTTTAATCAAACAGTTGCCTTTTAACCCAAGAAATATGAAATTTCTACTAAAAAGGTTGAATTTAAAAAAAAAAGTAAAATTAAAAAAACCCTTTTTCTCCCTCTTTTTTCTTTTCTATTGATATTTATGTCTCTAATGAGCCGGAAAGTGAAATAGTTTGGAAATCTGTTTTTTAATGATTGAATCTTTTTCATGCTCTTTTGCATAAAATTATTCTTGAAAAAATTGATTATTCTCCCATCTCAAAATACAAAATTTTAAACAGAGACGCTAAAAAAGTAATATTTTATTGTTAGAAATTTTTAGAAATGTATTAAGTCTGGATTATTAATTTTCAATATTGTTGATAATATAATAATCCAAATACATTGGTTCTGAATTAACTAAACAAAAAGTTAATTTTCATTAAAAAAAAGATTTCAGTTTGTCTTTTCAACGTCTAAATTTAAATTTTAAACAAAAAGTGAATTTTCTGCGAAAAAGCTACTTTTTCAAACCAAATGAATTTTTTCTAAACTTTGAATTTCCAACCAAAAACTTGCATTTTTATCCAAGAAAGATGCAATTCCTACTAAAATAGATGATTTTTTTAATTAAAAGACAATTTTTCAAAAAAAAAAGTTGAAATCTCATCCAAAAAAGATTTCAGGATACGTTTCAGTACCAAAGTATAAATTTCAATGAAAAAGTAAATTTCCTACGAAAATAGTTGAATTTTTATCCGAAAAGGTGAATTTTCAACCAAAAAGTATGGCGCTATATAACAAAGTGGTTGAATTTTCAAACAAATAATAAAGTTAATAACTAAAAAGATCATCTTTAGGAGGAAGCAAATATAAAAAAAATATAAATATAAATACAAGGCAATTAAAATTACTAAAAAGAATATTATATCGAGTTTACCGCAAATCTTCATTTGAAATTTGTTTAATTACTCAAGACCTTTTGCGCGTAAATTAAGTTTAAATTACTTTTTTTTTTTCAATTATTGCCAGTTATTTGTTTCACTGGCGAATTTCTAAAAATTGCGTACATGAATGAAAGACCTCCAACTACTCACACGTATCAGATCCTCCCCCCTCCCCTCCTGAAAAAGCTGTTACTTATTGTAGGGTTATCCACTAATGGAAAATTAATTTTGTTGAAAGTTTTTCTAGCCATTTTTTTATTGCAGTTTTATATGCGGCAATTTTGCCTCAAACTGTCTTGCATATTCGAGAAAAAAATTAGTGGTGCGCGTGGGCGTGACAGGCAGCGCGGCGCGTTTATACACATGCAAATGGAAATTTAAAGCACATGAGAAATCGCAGTTTTTAAAGCTATAAAAGTCGGTCGGCATTTAAAAAAAATATAAATGCGATACCATGTCGCGGTATGGTTTACAAGCTCATTCCCGTGAGGCCCATGAATAATGGACCTGTTATATATTTATCGACGATAGCGTGTGCGAGTACCCACAGGATTCGTAGAAAAGTGTCGCACCAGTCACATATATGCACGTACCTAAAGTTTAAGATTTCTTCCTCCACGAGCTGCTTTTGCAAAATCCTCAGAATCATTTCTCAATACATTTATTGAATTGATAAATGAATTCCTAATTTAATTTATTTTTAAATGTAATAAATTTTCTTAAGGCTTTATATAATTGACGGCCCGGTTCAAGTAACTTTTAAAATTATGATCCACTAGAGAAATTGGTCCTTGACCGTGTGCGTTTAAACGACGTTCAGCTCCCCTTACTCTTTATAGCGAAATAATTTAATAAGCGGATATTTGATCCGGCCCCTCAATTTATACTGTGTTATTTATAAATAATTGGATGAAATTCATTCGCGAATATGATTTTTGGTTAAATTATCTTCAATTTTATTACCTTGTAATTATAGATGTAACAGCGTTTATTCTCGATTTTATGTAATATCAGAAATAAGAGAAATTTCTAAAATTATAGCGTTTCATTTTTTATAAAGTTCGTATTCATATACGTTTTCAACAAATATTCAGAAGGAAATAAATATTGGTATTAAACAAAAAAAAGAGAATGCTCCATGCTAGGAATGCGGTTTTCTAAGATGGGCCTCTTTTAAAAACTGTCATTGTGTGTTACATCACAAGTAGGTTTAGACACGTCTTTACACGAGGTCAATGTTTGCAAGACGAGTAGTAAAATTATGGCTGAAGCCCATGGGTTTTCTGGTCGTCCTTGCGAACATTGAATTTTACGTGAAGACGTGTGTAACCCTACGAGTGCTGTAAGATATTTTATTCGAAACCACCATGTTATGAGATTATAGACGTGAAGCCCTCAGAAAAGTGAATGTTAGATAACCCTTTACCGAAATGTTACAAAAAGTTCATATAAAGTGAATGTTTTTTTTATAATGATGATGATCAATGACAGAAAATCCTTGTATTTTGTTTTCATCATATTTTGAATTTCTTAAAGGCCAGCTTATATTTATTCTTAAATTTTTGTGAGTACGAAGATTTACATTTATAACACTTTATGACATAATTGCTGATAATTTTCACGGATTCTATCGTTGTAAATGAACACATATATAATTGACGTGGGAGCCATCTGTTTGAGCTGTGATTGATAATTTCATACGGCGTCAGATTTGAAAGAAGTTATTTCCAAGGTAAAGTTGATGAGGCATTACATATGCAAAATAAGTCTTGAATGAAGCCACCATAGTAAAAATTTTGAAAAGATTTGACTAAGACTTTCTTCCAGTTTCTCTCCGAGAGCTGCATCCAAAGTTTTCCGTTTCTGTCAGAAATGTCGACTAATTTTGACCAAGAAATTCAATTTAGTGCACATTGCTTGTGAATCAATTCTAAACTAAATTAACAGAATCTTTGCTTGCAATTTTATATTGATTTTTAATCAGCAATTTTCGGAAAGAATTCAATGCAAATCTCGAACAGGTTTGGAAAGAAATACAAATGATTGGATGGCTTTAAGAGAAATTTCTAACCTTCTCTAGGGAATCTATACGAGGATACATATATCAAATAAAACACTAACTACAGTGTTAAGTCACTACAAATGATTGCATTACGACCTCTGAAATAGGCTGGAAATCATCATCTAAATTGCTTGAATAGTTTGCACTTTGAGTTTTTGTTAAGTTACACTCAACTCTCAATATAAGGCCGGTTTTGGGAATGGATTGAAGTAGCCGTGGTCATAAGAAAAGAGAATCCAAATTTAAGCTGTTAGGGCCATGTGAAACATTTCTTAATTCCACGCTCCTGATGTTTCACGCTTAATTGAACAGCCTCTCACGACCCCCGAGGGGTTCTAGTCTCAGCCTGAAACCGCCGCCGGTAGGTACAATTTTTGGAAGAACGTAAACATGATGTACATAATTTCAGATCCCAGTGTACTTGCATGATTGAAAAATGCACTTTTTAACTATGTATAACTAGAAGGCCACTGAGCCATGCATCTACCAACGTAATGGAGGAATATAATATGTTCATATGAAAATATTGAGATTGGGCTTTCTAAGGCACATTTTCCATATTTAATATAGGTTTTGTGACGATTTACTAATTTTTTATTCGTTTGTGTGTGTACATTGCACATTAACCCTGGAAATACCATACTGATTTGAATGAATCACTGAGTTCCATCGACAAAATTAATTTAAGTTAAATTTTACTAATTGACTAACGACTACTCAAGTAATGAGTACTTGATTATAGATTTAATGCTTTCATGATGATTCATTTTGATAAAAAGAGAAATTTCCGGTTCCAATCGTGTATAGAAACTACAAATTTTGCCGACGTTTCGTGAACATTGCATTTCTTTTCTTCAGGGCTGACTTTAAACTGAGGTATCAGATTATTTTGTTCTTATAATGTCTGTGATTGGCCAGCGCGCCCCACCATCGGGACTAGTCGAACCTGATTGGCCAATCAAGTCTTTTTTTTTTATCCGGGAGGACGGAAAGCCAAATCAGATTGGTGTTGTATCCATTGTCCCTATTGATGTTATTAGGGTCTTAGCGTAGCTATGTTTTATTGAAAAAATATTGTGAGTTTGTGCAATGACGATTGTTTTGTAAAATAAAATGTTCTGTTCTGTTTCGATATGATGTTCCTTTATACGCTGGCTCACCGCTCTCCCGGTTTCTCCAATAAAACTTTGCCATAAGAACAAGGGGTTTTATAAACTTTAGGGTTACTTAGTAGTTTCTGTTTTTTGCAGGTGGTTGAAATATGGTTTGGATATTGTGTTTGTTGAGAATTCTTCCTATTTGTTCAGTGACACCTGGGATGTAGGGTAAGATGGTCATCGAATGGTCGTTGAATCTTTTTGATAAGGTCAAATGAGTTTTGGACGTGAGCGATAGAGTTTTCTGTAAAAGGATTTAGTTATGTGGCGAGGAAGCGTGCTAGATTGTAAATTGGTGATTTTATTGCGCTAAAGATGGGTCTGAGTGGAATGTTACTTTTGTGGATTTTTGGGAGCCCGTAAAGTCTTGGAGAAATGGGGTTAGTAGGTATTAATTTCTATATTGTTTGTCTGTCAAGCTTAGAGTCTTTGAGAAGGGCTTTTGTTTTACTGACTTTTGTTTTTGTGGGGTCTTTTTTAAAGTTTTTTGTATGTATCGTCAGTTAGAAGGTCCACGATTTTGTTCGCTGGCCAATCACAGGCATCGCAGAGATTAAACATAAGAACAAAATAAACTGATACCTTAGTTTCAAGTCAGTCCTTAGGAAGTGAAAAGTGCAGTCATATGCAAGTATTAAAGCATTATATGCATCTGTAAGTACGCATTGTGCGAATACAGATCCCGTAACAGAAATTAATTCCTTAACTGGTTCTAGATTCTGGTTAAAATCACCCACCCTAAGTAATTTAAACTATCAATTTAGGAATGTCCAAATTTAGCCCACATTTTCGAAATAATCCCGTTTGACGCTAAATTCAATTTTCAGACATTATGTTACCAATTTTATTGCTCGAAGCTTCATTAAAATGTCAAATATACAATCAAAAATAAATACTAATCACTTTACTGCAGAATGTTTAGGAAATAAAGCGTGAAACGGGCAATACGAAAGTTGCGGACTATGTTTTGGTTTTTCATGTCATCGCAGCAACTATTGTAGTGAAAAACTTTTACCTGAAACGCACCGCAGAAGTTGACGTGTTCACAATCAAACAATAGAATGTCGAGTTAACTAGCCCGAAAGCCACTTTTGGTATCCTATCCATGCTGTATCGACATTGTAGGTGGAGTTGGGTATGGTACCGGTGCGGGACACAGCGTCTATCACAAATAACGCTCATGTTTGTTGATTTTCCTATTAGTTTTTTAAAAACATAAAATTGCTTTCTTTGTTTGGAAAAATAGTGATGTGATCCAATTCCTCTTTTCAAATACCTCTGAAAAAGCAAAGAGAAATAGAGGGACCATTTTTGTTGCAGCTCATTCGTGATGCACGCGAGATCATTTTTTTTCTGAAAATTAAAACGCTTTAAGTTTAACTCTGTAACATGAACATAACTGCAGTCTCGTTCTCCACTGACTCATTTTTGTTGCAATTCCAAACAATAACGTCAATTTACAAATAAATGGAAAGTGACTAAAACAATACACTTTAAACTTGGAAAATATAAATTTTCTCACATTTATAAGTTATACTTTTACGTTTAGACCGTCCATGGACCGTGGTGGAAGGTGACGGAACTGTGCCACTTGGAATATCCCAGCATGGAAAGTTTGAATAAGTAAGTCATGGAATACGTGTACTTTGGAATAAGCAAGAGATCACTGTATTCATAAATTTTGTTTCAGGATATTTTCTTAATATTTCCGTGAATCAGCCAAAATTTCTGCTTTTAGTGTCAAAAGAACTAACATAAATTTAAGTATTTTTTTACAGCATCCTCATAAATTAGAAAATTGAGGAAATGCTTTACTGATGTTAGATAATGTAAAATTATTTTTGATAATGTTATATGTTCCGAAAGAGCATATTTTAGTTTCTTTATAATAACCGACATTTATTGTTATATAAATAAAAAGTAAAATTTTTTGGCAGCCAAACGCTCTGAAAAAGCACCTGACAGTTTGTTTCGAATAAATAACATTTGAAGGGTGACAGTAAATAACTAGATAACAACAAATTCAGAATTTTACATGAGAGTTATCCAGTTTCGAGAAAATATATGTGTCAGTTGTCAATCTCAAAGTAACACTGACCACAAATTGGAACAGGCTCAGCTGCGGATCGCGATAAAAAATATAAAATCGTCAGTTTCAATCGAAATATTGATGCTAAAACTCGTAATTAAAGGAAAAAAATATAACCACGCACCAGTCCTATGATAAGATTTTAACTCAAATTTAAATTCAAATGTTTTGAAATTTGATAAAATCTATTTAACACAGCAGTTGTTAGATTTTTAAATAATTTCTTATGCGATAAACCCATTTTCGGAAAAATTTTCTTTATATATTTCTGTACTGCCACCTTTCATTTATAATTGCAATAATTATAAATAACATTATTTTTGACAATATACGCAGGATCCAATTTATATTTTTTTTAAGCAACAAAGTTTCTGTTTTTCAACCGTAAAATATGGTTATTATATGGGAAGAAAATATTTAGTTGACCCAACAAATTATTCATTCGAATCTTTTGGTTCGGCTATTAAAATTAAATTATAAAATACTATATAACCATCTATAAATATTTCTGTTAATATATCTATATTTATAGTAAACTTAAAGATTTTGAAAATTGGTTTGCCACAAACGTTTTGCCACGTTCTACAGAGCTTTCGATTAAGGTATGAAAATTAAGTTTGTAAATATATAAGCATGTGCGTTAAGCTTTCTTTCTAAAACGTGGCCAATCTTAAATTAACTTTTTAAATAAATTCCCTAACTTTTTATGAATTCCAAAATTTTTGCAACATTTTGCATGCAACATTTTGCATGCAACATTTTAGAAAAAATTTCGTTGCTTTTAGGGGAATTTTCGAACGGTTGAAAATTTTCTTTCAATGGTTATACCTTTTACGTATTGGCAATAAACTTTTAAATTATAGTAGAGTTCTAGCGGAAATTTATTTCAGTAATTTTGCTATTATGACGAGCCGACAGCAGAGATAATGTTTTTTTAACAAAATTTTGTGCAGCAGTAATTTTCAAAACAAGAGGCAACAATAATTTATCTCCCTTGCAGGTTCGTGGCACATCCTTCCTTCTTGTTGGTGCATCCCTGATATAAATTATCCTTTCCATGTTGGTCAACTGGGACGTGTATACCGGACTATACCCAGGGGTGCCCATACGCACGGAAAACCGGTGGGAAACGTATTTTTTCAAATATACTAATTTAACGACGTTCATTACTTGAATTAGTGCGAAACTTCTGTCAGTTTCCCGGTTCGTGTTGCGAGCTCGCACAATTTTACCATTATTTCTACTAAATAAATTGTTCTATATGAAGGGGTATGGAGCAATACACGTTTTCAGTAAACCATCACTCTCTGAGGATTTAACTTTGCATGGTGAATTGCAAAAAACAACGCGAAAAGTATTTTTTTTAGTAGAACAAATTTAAGCTCTTTTATTTAACGTTTTGTTATTGACGAATGACAAATTTTATTTGTAAGAGTTGTCTATATCTTAAAAGCGGCGTTATCTAAATCCACACTCGAGAAAAACATAATAATTTGCAAAACATTTTAAAATATTCTGGAAAAACCTAGATATTTCTAAAATAGTTTTAAATATTTTAAAATAATATAAAAATGACGGAATTGCAGAATAATGTAGAACATAGGCGAATATTGTAAGAAACATCACATTTACAATTGTACAAAAAGGGTGCACTGCTTTACCCCACATGCGCTGCTTAGCTCCAGTTTACGGTATTTAGAATATTTCAGCATTTTGTAATAATATAGCGAATGACCCCCCCCCCTTGTCCAATATTTTTGAATCACAGAAAAAATATTTCTTCTATGTTTGAAAAAAATCAGTCAATATGAATTCGTTCCTTTTGAAATGAACTTGGGATTAATTGGGAAAAGCTTAGTTTTTGGAAAAATGTAAAAAAAGTTTGAAAAATGGGGAAAACATCTCCTTTAGGAAAGCGTAAAATATAAATGTTGTGGTTATCAAAAAATTTAAATAATGACAAACTACATTGAATGATTAAAAAAAAGCTATGGATTTAAGTTTGATTGAAAAAAAACTAAATCTGCTAGATGAAAATCGACAAAAATCTATATTTGCTTAAAAAATGTATATAAATAAATAACATGTATTATCGTCTGACAAAGTCATCCAATAAATTAGGTCCTTTCTAAATACGTTAGGCTATACAACACAGAATTATACCTTAATAATCCAGGCAACTTATATCATTCTAGGAAATTTACTATTAATGCAGAATAGTAATTACGGCAAATGTTTTACTTAGCTTTATCATGATAAAGAAAGTTTTAAAGAGCCCCTAAATATGCCTCAAAAATAAGAAAAAGCCTGATGCCCTTGTTCAATTCTATAATATATATTTGTTTTAAGTTTTATTTTAGTTTTCTAGCTGACGAAACACACGAAACCGTGTATGCTCGTATATTGCAATAGGAGCCCCACTGCATAACACTAAATCACCATCTTCATGTTCGCGTCTCCTTGCGTAACCTGATCCGGTATGAAAAGTATAGTCATTAATTAATTTAGAGATTTAAAAAGTCATAACTTCGAAACACTAATTTATACTAAATTATTGTGAGTATATATAGATACTTTACTTAAACTAAAAACTATTTTATAAAACACCCCAGGGGTGGTTGAGAGACAATTTTTGTGTTTGGGCTACCTCTGGATCTTCTCTTGAAACTTTCGGAAAATACTCAACGTTTTAAGCAGAATTATTTAATATTTGTTTTTAAATGCATTTTGTCTGTTAAATTACCGTCATGACGAGTTGAAAGCCTTTCATAAAACAACTGATCTTGAGCTATTCCAATAGGAATTCCATTGCAGTACATTAGATTAACATCATGAAAATGGACTGTAAGAAAAATATAGTTACTAATTATTTAAAAGATTTAAAAGAATGAATAATTTGGAACAACATTGTTTTCTATACTTATGCATCTAAAATTCTAGAATGCTCTAATATTAGTTTTAATATATAGATAT
>JAAAKG020108679.1:0-15561 GCA_010014905.2 Druon quercuslanigerum | reverse complement strand
TATATCTTATTTGTATAATTATTATAATAATATAAAAAATATATTCCTTCAAATCAATGTAAAATATTAAAAAGTAGCAAGAGATTCACACGTACTTGGGGTTCTATTAACTAATATTAAAAACATAATCAATTTTAAAATCCATAATAACAAATTTGTAAGTATTAGTAGTTAAAAAATTGCGGAGTGGACATGAATAATTAATTAATTAAATTACTATGTGCAATATTGTTATTTCTTTTTGATCAAATATTTTTATTATTATTGCTATTCCTCCAAGTTCAACTTGAGGAACCGTGCCCTTCCAAATGGGATTTTTTTAGGTGTCATAGACTTTTCTCTCATTTTCCCGTCGAAAAAAAATCGTAAATCTTGAAGAAGGCCGGGCGATCCTGGGACGCCCTGCACCTGTGGCTTGTGGAGACCCCAGATATATGATATACCACAATGCCAGGTCTAGTGATCGACCAATAGTCTACGCTCTGCATGGATCCGTACAGAAGTAAACTCCTTTTCTCAAGTCTTCGAGCGGCCAGGCAATGCACATCCTTTAACCTTTTCCCCTGTACATTATAACCTTGAGAGACTTTAGCATAGATCATTAGGGACCAAATTATGCCAACTCAATTTACAGCTTAACATAAAATTTTATCGACTTTTTACTGGTCCGAGCTTTGTCAGTGTACTGAAGTCTTGATTCGTCTCGATATCTCTGTTCAAGCCGGAGACAATTTTTTCTTGCATAACAATTCTGGTGAAAATTATTCAAAATTTTTTAAAGTTGGGTTTTATTCACAAAAAGAAAACTAACCCACTTGAAACAGAAGAAGTTAAATTTAAAACGACATTAGTGACTCGTGGTTTCCAGGACAAAAATGATTATGATCTAAGGGAAACGTACGCTCCGGTATACAGGATGTCCTTAATTTAAGCTTTTCTATTCACTGTAAATAAGTTAAATATAAAAATGTAGCAACTAGATATTGAGACTGCGTTTCTATACGGAAATCCGACTGAAGATATCTATATGGAAATTCCAGAGGGAATTCCTTTAGATAAAGAAATGAAAAGTCAATTTGTTAGGAAATTAAATCAATCTGCTTGATTGATTTGCTTGAAAATCAGCACAAAGAAATGAAATGATCAATTTTCTGGAATGATGACAAAACAAAAATTTAGAACTCTGATATTCATGAAAAACACTGGCAAAGATGTCATCATTGTGATTTTATATGTAGATGACATTCTAATGGTTGGCTCAAGCTATGAAATGTTAGAAGAAACCAGAGATCAATTAAACATAGAGTTTAAAGTTAAAGATCTAGGCAACCCCAAAGAATTTCTTACGCATCAAAATCCTAAGAGATATTCATGAAAAATTATTAGGCTAAAGCAAACATCATTTATCATAAAGATGATAAACTGATTTGGACTTGATAATTGTAGACCTGTTACTAGTCCTATGAAATCTAGCGATGCCTCAACCAGAGCTATGAAAAAAGGGAGAAAATTGAATATATACACGAAAATATACCTAGTAGACTATATAAAGAAGCTATAGGTTCACTATTGTATTTGGCTAGCTCCACTAGACCAGACCTTGCTTATTTTGGTAATAAGGCCTTCATTAGGTAAACCCAAATGACTTTGAATGACACAATAAACTCTGAAAAATATTTCAGATGGAGTTGAAGTTTATTCTCATGTAAGTTTGCCATACTGTAAAAACTCACCTAAAACTCGTGTTTATATTATCAAGTTATATGGCAACGCTGTTTCACGGAGAACACACAAACAACAAAGTGTTGCTTTGTCGACTTGTCAAGCAGAGTATATAGAAATGAGCGAAATCTGTCAAGAACTTATGTCAATGCACAATTCATTCAAAATCATAATAGCAAAAAACTTCTTTCCAATGACACTATTTTGTAATAATAAGTTAGTATATTCATTTGCGAAAGTTAATGGCGGAAATAAATTAAGACACATGGTTGAAAAACGAGAAAAAAATGTTAAAGAGTGTGTGAATAGAAATTATATCTATATAAAATGGATAAAAGCCAAAGATCAATTAGCTGAAATTTTCACTAAAGCTTTACCTACACATTTACACACTAGCCTAAATTATGAAGTTCTAAACATGAATGTATATAATTATTTTCTCCTTTTCTGCATTCCTAGATCAAATGGATGATGAAAAAGTTGTTCAAAATGAAGTAAAAGAAAAAGAGGAATCATGGGATTGGTCGGTTCTGAGCTTCTTCAAGTGAGAGGGAGTGTTGGAGTTAAGAGAGTAAGAGAGAGAGGGAGAGAGAGAGAGACTTGAGTCGCAGACTATTTTTTGGTGCGTAGACGTCCGGAAATCCCAACGCTTTGCTTTTCTCTCTCCAGTGTGCCGTACAGGCCCAGTCTAGCCCGAGAGCGTATAGATTTCCGACGTGTAGAACGTAGTGTAGGCTCTACCTACATTGGGAGTATAGACTGGGGAGAGTGGGGAGGTAGACTCGAGTGCAGTGGGAGACCATTGCGTTGAACGAAGCGACGCCCGACTAGCGGGTAGTCGTTCCCAGCGTGGAATTGAAGTATGTAGATGCTTTGCGCGTCAGTGTTTGTCAAGTCACTAGTTGTTTACCAATAAATGGTATTTTGTACTTTATCACATTAATTGTGTGTTTTCTCTCTACCTGATTCCCACATTAATAGGCTTGTGATAATCAGTGGCATCTCTAATTCTTAAAAAGCCTATATTGGTGACCCGAACTGTTTCAAAAGCACGCACTTAACTTGACGTCACTGCTAGTGACTATGCACACTTTCGCATCCACCTTGTAGAAGCTAAATTGAATGGAGTGGATCATTGTAATGAAATTTTGGACGGAGTAAGGAGGATTCAAGGTCTGCGACGATTATTTTATTGGAATATTTACCACTTATGCACTCCCGCAGCTGTTTGCAAGGAACGACTTCATGACGCTTTTTATATACTCATGAACCCGCAGGCCCAGCTGATTTTGTTTTGCAAAGGAAAATACAACTAACATCTTCACCGTCTTCAAACTTTTTTCTATTGTATGTAAGGTACGAATTTTATGTGATTTTTTCTGTGATTCATTCTCTGTACGACCCTATTGTGAAACGACGCACTATCAAGCGCACAACGCTACGCAGCGAAAGTTGTCACGGGTTTCTTAGAAATTTTAATACTTCTTTTTGAGAGTTCACAACAAAATTTTTTATTTTTTTAGTGTACCGGTGCGCAAATGCTTTTTACATTATAAATTTGTAAACCCTACATTCCTATTACTCGTTTGCAATGAGTTATCTACAATGACAGGGAATGAGTATATATATAGTTTTTTTCTTTTTCACCTCCCATAATAGTCTCAATTCACCCGTGTACAACAACATGTTTTAAATAATCCTTTGCGTAAATTTGGTTGAGTGCGCAATTTACCTTTTGTTTTTCTTAAAAATCTATGTGTTTGACGATATGGATTTGGCACGCGGAAGCCGGGTAATATCTCGCATCTCTTAAATGCGCCAGTCAATTGCATATGTTCCCAAAGAGGTTCGACACAGTTGAATGAACTTTATATCTCCTGTGGTTTCACAAAATATTTTCAACGTACACGAAACCTTTTCTTCCGAAGGCTATTAAAACATCCTTTTCTTTGTCGGTAATCGCTCCTATCGTGTCACATGCTTCCCCGCACTCCAATTAACCAAGAAAAATTTACGCGTAGTGGGAAACCGTACGGGGCAAAAATGTCGGTTGATAACCTTCAGGAAGATACGGGGAAAAACCCAGAATCAAACAGGCAGTGGCGCGAGGATAAGGACGTCGCGAGGTTGTTTGAGGATAACAAGGACTTCAAAATTCAAGTACAGCAGCTCACGTTGAAGCTCGACTCTCTAGTTAGCCTTTTTGAGAAATTCACCCCAAGGCCCGCGGTGAACGAAATTGCGCCCCCCTCCCATGAAAATTTAAATGGAACCGCGAACCTTTCCAACCTTAGTCCAACCGCTCCTCAAACTAGTGGTTCTCTTGCATCTGCTCCGCACCCTCAGGGGCGTGAAATAAAGTGTTTGCCCTTCTGGAAACATGACCCAGAAGCCTGGTTTGCAATGTTGGAAACGCATTTCCTCTGTCGCGGCGTAGTCACCGACGAGGAAAAGCTTTTCAACCTAAAAAGCAACATGGGCAGCGATGCCACTCGCGAGGTAGCTGGCATGTTTAAAAATCTAAGCACCGACGAGAAATACGCGCAAATAAAAAGAGCCCTTTTGAACAAGTACTCGGAGACAGCGGAAAAAAACTGGATAGGTTTTTTAAAGATTCTAAAATTGGGCATAGGAAGCCGTTCGAGTTTCTACGGGAAATGTACGACCTGGCAGAAAGTTCGGTCCCGCGAAAAACTATCCTGACAGTTTGGAAAGAGCGTTTACCTGCCGACATTCGCGTCTTAATCGATGAGGAGAGCAACGAGGCAAAACTCATCGATCATGCAGATAAAATTTAAGAGATTCTGCACAAGAACGTGAATCAGATCAGCGCGCTAGCGGAGATTCCAAAACAAACTGAGCCCACGACAATACCGGATTTTGCCGACATCCTCTCCCAAGCGGTCAGCGCGATCACCCAAATCAATAATGAGCAGAGAAGCGGAAAAACGGGGGGCAAAGAACCGCGCGACAGGTCCCGTAATAGAAAGAAACTACCAGATTTACGGTAGCGGAGACTCGTAGACGGCGAAACCCACGCGTACGCACAAGGGCTAACCAAACTAGTCCAAGAGTTACCCATTACCCTCGTAGATCCTAAACACAAATAGGCTCATATTTTTAACAGCTTTCCACGCGTAATCGGCGTAATGCAGATGGAGGTGTTAAAGGACCAAGGGATGTACCATTAAATTAAAACATCGGGACCACCTTTGGCCCAAAGATCGCGCCGGCTAGCACCTCTGAAATCTGCCGTCCCTCAAGTAGTCCGTGGGATAGCCCTATCCACATGACCGCCAAAAAAACGGCGAATGGAGAATCTGTGTTGACTACAGGAAACTGAACGCGGTCACAGTACCCGATCAGTACCCAGTCCCACATTTACACGATTTCCCCATACTCCTAAAAGGAAAAAAATCTTTTCCGCACTTGACATGCAGAAAGCCTTTCACCAAATCCCGATTGCACCGGAAAATGTGGCGAAGACTGCAGTCATTACTCCTTTCGGCCTTTATGAGTTTCTCGTTATGAGTTTCGGGTTCAGGAATGCGGCGCAATCGTTTCAACGATATATTGACAAGGCGCTGAGCGGTTTAGACTTCGTCTTTGCCTTTATCGATGACATCCTCATAGCATCCGCGTCAACCGAGGAGCATGAGGTGCATCTTAAGACAGTTCTTGACCGTCTCGAGAAATTCCGCCTGAAGCTCAACATCGAGAATTGCCAAATAGGTGTGACAGAACTCACATTCCTGGGCCATCTCGTCAACGAGCAAGGGTTCAAACCAACACTCGAAAAAGTGAGTGTCATTCAAGACTTCCCTAAACCGGCCAACGTTGACGAAATGCGTAGATTTTTAGGGATGGTAAACTTTTACCGGAGGTGCATACCACACGCGGCAGAAACTTAAGGGCCTTTACACGCGTTTCTCTAAAAGGCTAAGAAAAAGGACAAAACTCCGATCGTGTGGACAACAGAAGCCGAAGTAGCATTCGAAAAATGCAAAATCGACCTAGCGGATGTTACGTACGTGTCCTTCCCGGACCAAAATGCGGAAATCCGGCTGGTCTCTGATGCTTCTGACACTGCAATGGGGGCAGCTCTTGAGCAATTTGCGAACGGATGTTGGCAGCCACTAGCATTTTATTCCCGGAAATTTAATGCAGCTCAGAGAAACTACTCCACCTACGACTGCGAGTTAACGGCAATTCACTCCGCAATCAAGCACTTCCATTATTATTTGGAAGGTCGGGAGTTTAAAATTTTCACGGACCACGAACCCCTGCAGTATGCCATGGTCCAGGACTGTGAAAAATCGCCTAAAGTACGTAAACGCCAACTCTCGTTCATTGCACAATACAATGCACAAATCCTCCACATGCCGGGGAAAGACAATGTGGTCGCGGATGCCTCATCGCGAGTCGATGCGTTCTGCACTCCGACAATTTTTGACTGGAGCGACCAGAACCTAACGGCACAAGACGATATTCAAAATGTGCTCGCGAGGATCGATGCGTTCAGGTTACCAACGCTGTTCATCAATACAGCAAGCAGTTTAAATACTAGTATGCGGAAAAAAGTTACCTTCTGTGATAAAATCGATATTAAGGTAGCCAGTAGGTACATTAGGCCTCCTAAAGAATATTCACAAGAGACACCTGACCCGTTGAAAAACCCGTTACAAAAAAAAATGTGTAAATAGGATGCTAAAGATTCCCCTATAATATTATACTCACTGTAAAAAAGGCGAAAGAGGTTTCCGGGATTTCTCGCTCAATTCCTTATGTAAGGTAAACTCGCGAGCATTGTAAAATGCGACTATAACAACGCAAGACGAGTATCGGAACCATTCTCTTATCTGCGGGCACTATGCAATAAACAAATCTTCCGTTTTGGAACAATATCTTGTTAATCCAAAAGTCGCTCTGCAATGTCACGTTTAAGTATAATTCTTACCTTGCGAACTTTTGTGTATATTTTTCTCTACAAACTGTATAGTGTAGCCTTAACTACGTTTTTTAGCTGTTGTTCCCGCCTTCCATCAGTATTTCAAAAATCCAAAGACTTTGTGCAATTTGAGATTAAAAACTAAATTCTTATTTTGCAAACCTTTGCGTATATTTGCTGTGTATGAACAGTATTATGTATAGTTAGCTACATGTATAGGCTACAAAGCTGAACTAACCTGAAGTACTAGGTTAAAGTTTTCAGAAAATTTCATTAGGTAGCTAGAACTAATCGCATTAGATATTAAGCCAAATCAACCTCCACGACTAGGTTACCCTCTAATTTTTATCGTGTATCGCTAACTTTAGGTATCAACGCCAAAGTAACGTCAAAGATTAGGCTATAATTTTATTATCTTCGTTTAGAAAAACACCGCTATCCAAGTAAACCATCGCACCACCTAACGAAAAAGCGAAAAAGGTTGTGAACTCTCGACAATTTTAAGTCAGTGTTATCATAGCAGCGGTTAAATCGATGATACCTGTACGTAGAATAAGGGTAAGTAGGGTATCTATGTTTCTTATACGGTAAAGATTTATTTTTTTAAACCACTCTTCCCAGATCCAATCATATGTACATCTCTTTAGTTCAATGTAAATCACTCATTTTTCAATAAATTGTATAACTCCTGATTTTCATTTGGGGGGGAGTGATGTAGGCTCTACCTACATGGGAGTATAGACTGGGGAGAGTGGGGAGGTAGACTCGAGTAAAGTGGGAGACCGTTGCGTTGAACAAAGCGACGCCCGACTAGCGGGTAGTCGTTCTAAGCGTGGAATTGAAGTATGTACATGCTTTGCACGTCAGTGTTTGTCAAGTCACTAGTTGTTTACCAATAAATGGTATTTTGTACTTTATCACATTAATTCTGTGTCTTCTCTCTACCTGATTCCCACATTAATAAGCTTGTGATAATCAGTGGCATCTTTAATACTTAAAAAGCCTATAGTAGTCTCCTAGAATAAATTCGTTTGGTTTAGAAATAACTGTTCGTCTCTTCTTTTATTTGCTCCACGTCACTCATAACACCTTCATTTTTCTTACAAGGAAGATACTTCAGGTGTCCCTCGCCGGTTTGATTCTCCCTGATATTTATTCTACTACTCAAAAAACTAGGCGAAACGTTTTTTTTATCTGTCGTAAAACACTTTAAGGGGGGAAACAGCCTCTTAAAAGTAGGGGTCTCAAAAACAATTGTATAGTTTTGTGTATATAAACCAAAGTTATTTCAATCAAAACGACTGGAAAAGATTCATTGTAATGAAAGATGAGTAACATAATTTTTTCAAACAAAAAAAAAATGAAGGGGATGAACCACTCCTACATATTTTAAAAATTGTGCTAAGAATTTTTTAATACACAGGAAAAAAGTGTACAATATATATATTTTACACTTGAGACAAAAATAAAGTTGATGTGTTTGGCTAAAAAAATATTTAAAAAATTAATGGTGGTAGCTACCTAAAGCACTTTATTTCTGTCTATGGTAATATATACTTATAACACACAAAGACAATTCATAAAATAGTGTTATAACGAAGAACACGATTCAAAAAATTACGTTGGGGTAAAGCATCCCTACAATTATTTAATGTTGTGTTAACATTTTTTTAATTCAAAGGAAATAATTTAAAATATATATTTTTAGCACTTGAGACAAAAATAAAGTTGACGTGTTACGCAAACAAATTTTTTAACGAAAATTGATGGGTTTAGTTAGTCCTAAAAACTTTATTTTGTGTCTATGCGTATATATTTACTAATGAATAAACCAAAAAATAAGACTCCTTTGGACATGCAAACATGACCCCGATTTTTTGGTTTCTGACAGTTGCGAAATTTCGATTTTAGTGCTTGAAATTTCTTCATATGAGGATGCCTTGGTAATCAGGAATGATAGCATCGTTTCTTATTTGGTTGATGCTTCTTTTGATTATTTTCCTCTTGGAGTCCTGGTCCAAATGTCAAATATGTCACTAGTTGAAATCATAATTTCAGTTTTTAGTATATAGTGCGATTTTTTTTGTCTGAGCCTGTTTCTAAATTGATAGTCCATATAACTCTGCTTTGATTAGACTGAATTTTATTCTATCGTGCTATAGTCAAGACTCGCTCCAGCGTCAGCTGTATAATCATATGCAGGCATTTTGATGTTTTATAGTCTCCAAGAACGATAAACATTCGGTCTGGTGTCAACTTATTCTTCAGAATTCCATGAACATAATCCGGGAAAAACTAGATCACGAAAACAGGATATGAACGCAGAGCCATCCACAAACACTGCATGAACATTAACATAAAAATTTCTCCTGAGCCTGACGATCTGACTGGAATGGATGCCTGCCTTCGTGAGGATATCTCGACAGAGTCCGAGCTCTGGAACATCATTATTCTTAAGTTGATGGTGCAGCGATCGCTTGGGCTGTTTGCGGAAAGGATCCGAGACTTCGCCCAGGATCTGACGATCTACCGTCACAGGTTGAACAAGTCAAAGATACTGACAATCGAAGGAGAATATAGAAAATAGAGAGTTAGGGCAAATATCACCTGCTGAGGATCCACAGAGGTCTTCTCCGTTGCAGATTCAGATCTTATCAACAAGTTTCCTTATAAGAAGGTTTCTTCTACACGCCAATATTCAACACTTATCTTCACATGTGTCGGAGACGTCCATTCCACAGTGTCTGGTGTTAGGGCGCACTTTAATCCTACTGAAGAAAGGCAACTTATCCAACTAAGGAACTGCAGGACAATTACTTATCTGAACACGCTTTATATTTTTTTGCAGCTATCTATCCAAGGTGGATGCGGAAATTTAAATCTCCAATGTTTTATAGCCAAATTATTTTAAAAATGGTGTGGAATAAAGAGATAATTGGTGAAGGACCATTCCTTTGTAGCTGTGAAGGTCTTATATAGCGTGTTTAAGCAAGTTATTGACCTGTAACTCTCAGGGTAGACAAGTCACCATTCTGTGGTGGGAGTATAGTATGTTCGAATACCAGCCACTGTGGAATAGGCGTTTTCGACTTCAAATAGGAGTTGAAAATGCGGGCCAGACGTTGGTGCGTAGAATTAAATTTATTCTGCAGTGATTAAAGCAAATTATATTTTCAGTGGTTTTTTGTTAATCCAGTGTTTTGGGAATCTTATATATCTCACACCATAAAGTCCCTTTCTCATTGGACTGGGGTGGATTTTGTCAGAAACAGGGGTGTTGCTGAAGATGCGAAATAGATCAGCGGCACAATGCGGATTTTCCCTTACCCTTCTCGCCCTCTTTTGTATTCTCTTCTTTGCGTCAGATAACACCCTATTTTGTCTACAATATACTGCTTGATTGCCAGCAGCTTTGACTTGTTCAGTGTGTGATGATAGATCCTGAATTTTTGTGTGAACTTTCCCATCCATTCTTCTCGTAGGGTTGTTGCAAGCACTTCGATTTAAATAATTCTTAGATTCCACATCACAATATAGTTAAAAATGGATGGTGCAGAGGTCAGACTCTTCCAAAATGTCCTCCCGAAGGAAGGTATCCATTGTGATCTTCATGTTCCTGCAGTGTTTGGGGAACCACTCTGTGTTGATATCCACTTTTCGAAAGGTAGGCAGCTGAATTTTTCAAATATTATAGTTTTTCCGGATTACGATTATGAAACTCTGAAGAATAAGTTGACACGTGACCGAATAGTTATCGTTGTTGGAGACTATAAAATATCAGAACACTTACACCTAATTTCAGAGTTGACGTTGGAGCAAGTCTTGACTTCTTGACTATAGCACGGAAGAATTAAATTCAGTTTGAACAAAGCAGAGTGATACAATTTATCAATTTAGAAACAGGTTCAGGGCAAGTAAATCGAATTACGCACTGAAAACTATAGTTGTGTCATCGTGGTCATGTTTTTATGTCCAAAGGAGTACGTTATGTTAAAAAAGGGATGGCGAGAGAAGACGAACTCAACACAGCATTCTTCTGATCAATAGGACGTAATTCTTCTAATAAAGTTTATTATATTATTAGATTCAATATTATGTATCTGGCTGAGAGCCTTGCGTTTAGTGAAGGCTTACGTGGTTCGATTTGCGCCTTGCACTCCGAAAGAGTCTCGATGGTCCATGCGATAAACGCTAGCCTACCAGAGGAATTGCTCATATGAGGAGAGTTGTGGGGCCCTTTAAACAAAAAGAGTCTCTAAGGACAAGGAAAATGTAAATCTTTAGGGGACGCAGTAGAAATTTCCATTTTATGTGGTGATGGAACTTGCATTCTAAAAAGAACATGTGATCACAATTTCGCGATAAAATTTAAAAAAAAACTGAATAGAGTCATTCTAAAACCTGATAACAAAATGTTGCTTGTAGTTGGCTATCTCTTTCTTAAATTGTGTAGAGTGGTTTCATTTAAAACAGTGTCAGCCATTTTGGAAAAGAGGTGATATTCCAGTTAAAACACACTGCAATTCCTTATGCGTTTAATCAAATTTATATCAAGGAAAATGTGATACTCGCTGCTTTCTAAATTCTCTAAGATTGAAGACATTTACGGTATTTGACGCAGTCAAATGTAATTAAGTGTCTTCTCTAATGTCCTGCGTTTTTTTAGACCATCAGACCGTGAGATAATTGCAGATTTATGAGTTCACTTATTTTTATTGTTAAATGATGCTTCGATTATAGTCTCCTGTATATCCTAGAATAAAATTTTGTTATTTTAATTAATAGTATTACGTTATATTAAAAATAATTACTAATTTTTTCAGAATGTCTGGGACTCGCCTAATTGTGCATTTGGTTCATGCTTTGAAGACTGGTGAAAAAGGAATTGCATCAATTTGTAATGGCGGCGGTGGGGCATCTTCCATTTTAATTGAAAAAATATAATATAATCGTCATTATAAATTGAGCCATGCTCAACAACAATCCGATAGGCTATAATTAAAGGCTTTAGCCTAACTTGCCTGACTTTCCTCTCATTTTCCTTCATGTGTTAGCTCTCTGCTCTCCTGGTATCTTCAATATAGACTTTGCCAAAAGTACAAGGGATTTTGTATACTTTCGAGTCAATGAGCGGTGCCTTTTTATCTTTAGGGTTGCTTAGAGGCTGTCCTATTTTCGCAGGTGGTTTAAATATGGTTTGAATGTTTTTTTTGTCTCCCTTTATTTAGAGGTTGTGCTCACTTGTCTTTTTTAGTTTATTTTCTTATTGTTTTATTAATTTCTTTGTGTATTCGTTTTGTATTACGATTTGTTTAATGTTTTTTAATGCCTTTTGTAAGTTATCTCCATCTGTTTTGGAGACAGTTTGTATAGCTAGGTTTTCTGTAAAACACTATCTTGATATGATATATGAAGGAGGTATGATATCGAACACATTGATACCGTCGTTAAGAGAGATACTATGTCGAAACTCACTGAATGTAAATCTGTCGTATCTTTTCGATAAAGTTAAATTAGTTTTCGACATGAACGATAGACTTTCGTGTGAAATGATTCAGTTATTTATCGAGGAAGCTCGCTA
Organism: Druon quercuslanigerum; assembly: GCA_010014905.2. Taxonomy (NCBI): domain Eukaryota; kingdom Metazoa; phylum Arthropoda; class Insecta; order Hymenoptera; family Cynipidae; genus Druon; species Druon quercuslanigerum. The sequence continues at coordinate 3,310 of JAAAKG020108679.1, read as the reverse complement.
GTTAGTAAGTTGGTGAGTTTATTGCGCTATTAAATCAGATACTATTTTGCTGCAAGTTTAGAGTCTTTTAGAAGGGTTTATGTTTTGCTGACTATTGTTTTTGTGGGAAGAAGCGAATGACATACGACGTAGGACGGCCAACATTTTACGCCAAGCCCAACTTCCCTCTCTCCTCAAACTTACAAAACAAGAAAAACCGGCAATTAAAGAACTCAGTCAGAATAAACACATCATAATATTACCCGCAGACAAAGGCAACACAACAGTTATAATAAATAAAAAAGGCTATAACAACAAAATTATGAACCTTCTAACTGATGATACATACAAAAAACTTAGGAAAAAAAGAAACTTAGAAAGGAACCTTCTAAAAGATTCTAAACGTGACAGTAAAATAATATATAAATAAATACCTACTGTTTAATTTTCATAATAAACTCTGTAATTTTTAAATTGAGAATTACTATGATTCACTTGCACTAGATTAGGTTGAGTTATTGATTTCGAAGTTTTTAAAGAAAACATAGCAGTCTTTATTTAAGTATAAGTTCGAGTACAACTTGCAGCTATGACCCTTTTGATCTTCGATAAGATAATATCCATTTTGTTTCTCAAATAAAACAATATAATTACTTAGCGTGAATTAGACAATTGCAACGTGCTCTCTCTAGTTGAACTATCACGTTCCTCGCATTCTTACATACTGAAGGTTCGGGAAGCCTGAGTGGTTGCTACAACGATTACTCATTCTCACATTATTATTATTAAACTCACAATATTCACGCGTAACATTGTGCTGATATAATTCAACACTTTCAGAATGTATGCAATTATATTGAACGTGTGAACACCTATTAATCCCATCTTTTCAAGACTTTACGGACTCCCAAATATATCCACAAAAACATTCGACTCAGACTGCTCACCAGTGCAATAAACTGACCAACTTACAAACTAGCACGCTTCCTCACAAAATAACTGGATGTTTTCATAGGAAACTCTATCACTCACTTCTAAAACTTCTTTGACCATCAAAAAGATATAACAGATTCACATTCAACCCCAACGCATCCTAGTGAGTTTCTACATAGTATCTCTCTTTACAATAGTACCAATTTCTGATGCAATTTATGGTTCAATCTTTTGCAAACTTTTCCTTCGATCTCTTACCTTTGATAGAATGATGTATCAATAATACTTACTTCCCTCTAAATATAGGGAATCTCACCTGTAATAGCCACTATCTTTGTGGAACATCTAAGAACTAAATCTTCAATCAATCCACGCTTTAACCCTTCCAGAAAACACAGAAAAGCAACCGAAATCTCAAAACACCCTGATAACATCAATAAGGACAATGGACTTAATACAAATCCGATGTAGCTTTCCGTCCTCCCGGATTAAAAAAGGCTTGATTGACCAATCAGGTTCGATCAGTCTCCATGGTGAGGCGCTCTGGCTAATCCCATGCATCGTAGAGTGTATACATAAGAAAAACAGAACCTGATACCTTAGTTTCATGTTAGCAAAACGTGGAGTTTTTTATTATAATTATTGATCGTGGATTCATTTAATCTATTAGTAGAATACGTTGTTTGGAGGATTTAACAGAGACCTAATGTCGTGAACTTTGATAAAAAATAAGACCATATCTTATTATATTTTTATTTTAAGGAAGTACCGTCGGCACGTAGCAAGTCAGTTGAGATTTGTTATTGACTCATACCGTCACAGCTACAAGTTTGGCAACGTCGCGTGTGAGCACGCGAGTTATTTGAAATTTGCGCATAAACTAGAGCACGTGGAACAGGTGCGACGTTGCGACAACTTCAGTTCACTGAAGTCTGTCATTCATTTTCAGTATGAATAATTATTTCTCTATTCTTATAGGCTCTGAAAGATACTTTTCCAAGCAGATATAGATTTCGGATAACATTCTATATATGTGAGAATTATTTCAGAATTTTTTCATTTGTGAATCTTCTTGTACACCACAAAAAGTATGACTTCTCATAAGACCACATGTTAATTTCAATAATTTATTTCTCGACTATCATGCTCTGAAAGGTTCCAAAATTTTGAACCAAAGCTTCAGTGCATTTTAATACAACTGTCATCCTAATATCAAACGATTCTTGTTTGTAATTCTATTACCGAGGATACAGATACTAGTAATGTGTGTTTCATAATTACGAATAAAGAATTTCTATAGTTAAAAGCTTACTATATTAAAAAAAATGTGTTATTTGGTATCAAGTAATTCACTTAATATCTATTGCATGCGGCGAAAACAATTTAAATACATGATGTTCTGATGGTGGATAATCTCAAATTGATTTTGACAATCTTTTTTTTCAAAAAAATCGTTGGATGCAAAATTAAAGAATTTTTATTTATTTGTCCTTATAATTAGGATGACAATAAACTCAGTGTTTAATTATAAGAAATATTATAAGGTTATAACGCCATAGTAACGTCTATTCCTTATAGTTAATAAATGTTAAAGTAATAATGGTTTTCCCGATACTCAATCGCTACTGAATCTTTATGCGTGTCTGGATAACAAGGATATGGTTATTTACGGGAGTATTAATATGAGAAAGCAGCAAGATACGTTTGTTAACCTGTTCCGAGAAAAAATGCACTGATAAAATAGTCTTCAACCACAAGTTGATAGGACGACAGGTCGATATGAAACAGATAATATGCTTTGATTTTTTTATATCATATTCAGCATGAGTTTCAACCAGGTTGCATCCGGCCCTAAATAGGGGACTAAGCGGTATATACATTTTCTATGCAGGGCCCTGCAAGGGTCCCGCATATATGGTACAAAAGAAGATGGACAATAGGAACATAAAAGGCAGAGGTTCAGCTCAAGCTGCTTTCCAACCTATCCGCCTGCAAGCTAATTAATTCTGAATAAGTAAAGTAATTCCTAATCGTGCAGAGAAAATAACTGAGGGATTCTCGGAAGCTGACTTGAATGCAAGCATTTCGAGAACTAAAACAATGAACAATCGATTTTTATTTTCAGATAACATTACATTCATAAATGTCACACCGAGCGAAGTGACAAGATAAAAAGCCAACATTCTTTTTTAGTGGTCAGAAAAAGACCGCACGTAGAAAAAAGTACAAAAATAAACCATTATAAAAATAAGTCAAACTTCACGTGACAAAATTCGAACATTGATACAAAGAAAAATCTCGCACAAAGCGTCAAGTCGAATCAGGGGCGGATCCAGCCAGCTACCTAGGGGGGGGGGGGGCGATCGTAGAAATATTATTTTGAAATTCTAAAAAAAAA